>JAHZMY010003298.1:0-10078 GCA_027743915.1 Seira sanloemensis | reverse complement strand
TGATAATTTTTCCTCCTTCACTTTTTTCCATTGTTTGCAACATGTTCAATTTGAGATGAGTAATGCGATTCCAGAAATGTGTGAAGAAGCAGGAAAAAATGAGAGATGTCGACGACTTTGTTTCTTTCTTCGAGAAAAAAATATGTTGCTGGGGGAATTGCGTTTATGCGGAAAAAAAGACGTATGAAAAATATGTGCTTTGTAAATCTTTTTTGTTAGAGTTTCTGTGAGAAATTATGAGCTGTGAGCCGGTGACACGGTTGAATGGCCGTGAATTATCATCCGAACGCCCTGTCCTCACTCTCACTAAAAGAGAGGAGATTACATTTAAATTTTGGAGAAGAAAAAAAAGTTGTGAAAAAAATGACTTTTTTTCAATGTGAAACGTGAAATGAAGATGAGCTATGAAAAGGCAAGGTCTGCAAAAGTGGAGAATTTTTAAAGTTTTTTTGCGGTGCGTTTTGTGACACCTCTGAAATGAAATTAAGGGAAGAGGATGAGCTATACATACATAGGTTAATTGCATTAAAGAGATGCCGACGATTTTGTTAATGATTAATCACCGTGAATAGTTTAGGTAACAATTGTAGTGCAATTATTAGTCCCGCGAACTCAAATCTGACGACTGCCTCAAAATACGACATTCCGGTGAAAACAGGGTTTGACATATTGGTGACATAAGGGAAATTTTTTAATTTTCTAAGAACCAATAATTTTTTTTACAACGGTTTCATCAGATGCTTTCAGGATCAATAGATATTTTTAATGGATTTTTTTTAAATTCGGGTTTCAAGTCCGACTGAGATGGATTTTCATTCCATGAAGCCTCTCGAACCAAAAGATATTTTTGCTTCGATATCGTTTTCATTAGACGGAATTGCTAAAGAAAATTTCCTCACGTCGTTCGTGATTTATACTAACACTTAAAACACTCACAGTTCTAATTGTGATTAACATTGAATTGGATTTAAGGTCTCCATAATCACTCATTGCACAGAAATCCATAGGTTTTGTAATGGGCATTTCCCCACACCTGCACCCAAACAATCTTGGACTTAAAAATATTTACTGATTAGATTTTTCCTCTATTGAGACGTGCCGAGGTTGCCAAACAATCAATTTCTCCAACAAGTGACGACTCCAGGTACTCCAGGACCTAATTGTAAGGTGTATGGACCATGGCATTGGTAAGGGTCAATTATTTATAATTGTGAGACAATCGAAAAATGTACCTACACCAGCCCATAAGAGCCCACCTGTATTTTCAATTTCACTTAAATGACTCCCTAAACCAAAAAGCCAAGATGTCGTCATCGGAACACTTTCCCCTCGGGACAGATTATTTTACCGGGAACGCCTATGTAAACGTATTGGAGAAACTGACCGGGTTTTTCCATTCTTATCATTACCAACACATTTCTGGGGAAAGTGACTCCAGGCCTTAAGCAAAGACACTTATAGACTCTTCAGGTGCTCAAACAGGGCTTTTGCTTTCAACATGTACATACCTAATCAATTTAGTTTGATACCCCGCACATAAAAATTCCTTCAAGAAATTCCCTCAACTCCAAAAGTATTCCTGAGATGAGTCACCCTTAACCAAAAAAACATTTAGTCATATCTCCTTATCTCCTTCTCATATCATCAGCTACATTTTTTTCCCTCGTATTTCTCATTTTGGGTGGCATCTTTACACCCAGCAATTCTAAATATTCAATTTCTTTTTATGAAGAAAACCTCAAAAAAACTTGTGTTCTCTCACCTCATTAGGCCGAGGAAAAAAACACAACCAGCATTGTTTCGCTTTATCGCACTTGGAGAAAAATTTAAAACAAAACCCTTTCTCAGATAAATTTTTAACGACGTGAAACATTTTTTCCATTCCCACTTTTTTGAAGTAGGAACTCTTAAGTAGGAAAAACACTTCATCATTTAAATATTTAAATCATTCCTCTTCTGGCATCTTCAAGGATAAGATGCTGAAAAAACGGTCGTAAAATATTTAATGAGTGAGAAGCCAAATGAGATAAAAACCAAGACTAAGTAATATTTGTAACAGCAACGGCAATAACAACATAGTTGCATATTTTATGTAGTGGCGGTTAATTGAAAAAAATCTAAAACTTTTTTTGTCATTTTTTTCGCACATGCATACATACATAACATAGATTTTTCACGTGAAAATAAAATCCCCTCCATTATTTTTCTCCATGCGTTTTCCCCTCGTGTTGGAGTCATTCAACCTCAACCATCAACCATCAACTCGACAATGAGAACATGACAGATTGCAGCGAGAGTTCCTTTACCTTCCTCCCCAGCAGCTCAAGAGCTCAGAAGCTGAAAAAGCTGCAAAAGCCCTGAAAAATCCTCTGAAACTCTGAAACGCACACAATTCAGTCCAGAGCCGAAGACTAAGGCAAAAAAAACGAATTTTTTCTTACTCAGGCCAAGAAACAATTCATATTCACGCACATGCGTACATGCATACAACGTACAAAGAAGCATCGTATTTAAATAATGGGATCATCAATTTTTCCCTTTTGGACTTAGACTTGGAGGGTCGAATTACGTATTACGTATTACGAATTACGATCAAAAGTCCATGAAAAAAGAAGAGGAATGATTTTTTACAAGTTTTTTTTCCTCTTCTTCTCATCAGCTGCACACTCGCACAACCAGTTTTGAGCCACTACGCGCCGGCTCTCGGCCGACCTTCGGAAGTCGTGGACCGAAAACTTTTTTGTATGAAAAACAGAATTCAGCAATTGTTTGAAACTATGAAGCTTCTGCTGCTGCTGCCATGCTATAGTATTAAAATTCAGCTGAAGCTGAATTCGAATCGCTTCGAATTTGGCTGAAGGTTGCTGCCTTAGTGGCGCCTACGGAAGGAGACAGTTTCTCGTCTTACTCTTGCGATGGTAATGAAAGAGAATATAAAATACTCATTTAATCGAAGAAAGGCTGTGGCTGTGGCTTGAACCTGAGAAATGCAGGTGAAATTGAAAAGGCCAACAAGACAAGTTCATTAGGTTCATTGAGGTGAAGAAGATGCTGGGAGTTGGAATACGAAATTTTGAAGATGATTAGGCGATTGGGCGAGTGGCGTCGAACCTTGACTTTGACAAAAGCCTGGTGGGGCACCGTGCTGTGACATGTGATGAATGGATGCGGAGGGAATTGATTTCTTCATCGGGAAGATAAAGGAGAAGAGAAGGAATGGATTTTCGACATTTCCGATTCGGACCCGAATTTGCACAAAAATTGTCTGCTTACTATAGGGCCACAAGCGAGAGATTTTTGGGGCATGTTGATATATTAAAAATTAAACGAGACTGTAAAAAATTCTTTCCAAATTGCTAACCGGTTAAAGAGTATTTTTTTGAAGTAGAATACAAATATGACGCCATTAAGTTATTAACAAACTGAATTTGTTTCTAAGGATGAGCGTGATGAGTGATGACAATAAATTACTTCAAAGTTTGACGATTTTTTGGATCACTTAACTAATCCAATTCATTTAATTAATATAGTCCAGACAGAAGTCGTCCTTAACCCGTTGACCGGAAACAGTTGGACCTTTGAACGAGTTTTCGAGTGGCAGTGGCAATTTACACTCATAAACTTCAAATGGATCTGAAACGCCGCAACATTTTTTTGCAAGCCATTTAATGACCGGTCATTTTAAATTGGGGTCAATCGATACCCTCCATCAGTTGAATCAGCTGACCGTAACAATCACTACCCACATGACTACCCTCCATGGCAATAAGCTCAATGCCATTTAAAAAATTTTTAAGCATGTGCCATTTCATTCATATATTTATACCTTTACAAATTTCCGGCTCATCCCTCTCTTTTCTTGAAAAAAAAAGACAAAAAAACTTTAAACGCTTCAAACGCTTTAAACGTTGAGGATGCGTTGCGTAACGAATCGCTTCCTTTTGTTAGACTTTGGGACTTTGATATGTCACTTGGTATTTTCATTTCTAAACGTCTGAGTGTGTGCCTTCTCGAGTCACTCCTGAAGACTCGATGGAGACAAGACAATTAGAATTTCTGTCAGTCTCTCTCTCCTCTCTCTCCGCACAATCGGCACAATCGTAATCGTCACACACACCTTTCGTCTTCCTCAATCTACCTTGAACTTGGCTTTGGCTTGTGCTCAGGAGAATGACAATGAGACGAAGACGAGATTTCTATTTAAAAACATACATACATATGTACATTGTGCACACAAACTTGTGACTTCAAGTCGAGAGTCAAAAAGCCAAAAGCCATTTTCCTCCAAAGCTTCGAAGCCGCTGGTAAATATTTACCTAAAGACATGGATGCTGCTTGAATTTAGAAATACATTTTGTAAAAAATAACTTACTCAGAAATGAGCCGCAGCTGGAAAAAAATTCAAAGTTTGAATTTAAGCGCTTCGAAATGTGAATGAGTAAATATTCCTGCGTTTTTTGGGTTCAATACACGCCGCTCAGGGGAATAAACCTTTTGTGGGGATTGGCGGCTGGAGGAAGATTTATGGTATTTTTGATAGGCTTTTTTCAAAGGTTGATTTCGCGAAGAGGTGATTCGATATGTTCGCTGGGTAATTTTAATGACACACTTGAAAAGAGTTGAGATTACTATGTTTGCGTTTGAAAGTACTCGAAATTGCGGGAGAGACAAAGAGAACCACACCAAATGTCAGGGGGTTGAAGGGTTTCGATTACTTTTTTTGTTTTGGAGCCCTATTGGAGCGGATCATGATCAGGCGAGACATACAAATATATTGTTTGCGTTTTTTGCAAAAATATTCGATTCGATTGTCAAAGGGATATTTGGACGAGTCCATAAAGTTCGCGATTTGACAGAGGTCCATGAGCCAAGTCCAGGTGAATGATTAAAGGCTTAGCTTTGAACTGGAGTGTTTCATTGTTTGAGGCTTTTGAGTTTTTGGTCGGGTCTGCAAAATCTCCCGACACCCGGGTGGGCAATGGGAGGTATCGAAAATCCCGGAATTTACGATAATACCCCAGATCTAGACAAAACCACGCGCTGCTGTGGCTCATCTGCTTAATTGGGATTTATGCACTTGCTGGTAAAATTTTATTGGGTCGTGCGAAAAATTCTTATGTATCAGGATTCGAATTAGCATTTTAAAGATAGTTTTTTACGGTGGGTTGTCACATGAATGACGTCGATGGAATTATAACACATTGGAAACTCATGTAGGTCAATCCCTTAAAATCGGAAAATGAAGGGCCATCTTCTTCACCGCCAACATAAACAGGAAACTAAAAAAAACGAAACGGATTATACTTTGCTAATTATAGTCTAAGTGAAGTATCCCGGAGTTTGAAATTCGGAACCCGTATATCCCGGAGCCATTCAAATGAAAGATTTCGCAGCCACCATGGCAATTTTTTCTTCCCTGCTTTATATGTGACTTTAACCCTTTCTGCCAACTTCTAAACGCTTCCTTTCTTCTCCCATTTACCCTCCTCCTGTTTCTAACACCGGCCAATTTGCCTCTTGATTTAATTTTTTTGCATTTCTCCATTTTCCATGTTCATGCCCACACAATGGCTGTACAAAGGCCTAGGCCATACAAGGAAATCTTCAAGATTCATGATTCATGACAGGTGATTCTCTCCTCAATCTCATGGCTCCACGTACACACATACACACAAGAAACTGGTCGCTGCACACACACGCATTTTACATTACAAATCTTGGACTGCAACAGCACAGCAACCAAAGCCAATTTCACGAAACGTAGAAAACCGGGCATTTTCCCTGAAAAATAGGGGTCGTCGTCATTCCCCATGTTCGTCCGCACTGAAGACTCCGCACACAAAGAAGAAATAGAATTGGAGGCGGAAACCTCTAAAAATTTGGTAAATACCGGTAAAATCCAAAGATAAGTTCCATTTTGGACCCTGACAAGAGCTTACAATAAGCGTTCAAACAAAACTGGAAAAGTGGCCAATGGCTGGGGAATTGTGAGACAATTAATGACATGCTTTCAGGACTCATGTCAAACATTTTGGACTTTTTCCGGGGAACAACATTTCCCCATCTCACTCGGATAAAAAAAACTTTTTTTCCATCTCACTGGCAAAAACCTGTGGCTGACAAAATGAAACTAAATTGAGAAAAAACTCAATGGCCGGGGTATTGTGAGGCAAGTAATTTAATGCATTTAGCGCAGGTTTTTTAAGCCGTTTTTAAAGTCTCTTTTATAAATATTCTGCACTTTTTTCCAAAAAAAAAAACAATTTTTTCTATCCCACTGGTAAAAAACCCTGGCTTAAATCTAAGAAAAATCTCAACACCTTAGAGGGCATTGTGAGACAAATATTCTACTCCATTCATATTACGTTTCGGCCAATTTTTACCAGACATTTTCCACCTTCTCCCAGAACACGTTCATCCCATCCCACTTCCCTTTTGGAAGAAAAATCCCAGCACTACTGAATGCCTCAAAAAATTGCCATCAAAGTTTGTAGCCAACAAACGAATTTTTTTCTTCATTTTCGAAACGTACAGTGAACTGGTATGTACATTTTACATACTTAAATGTTTATGCGTAGGCATTTTTCACTCTTCATTCTTCTTCCTCCTCACGCAGGAAGACACGAACAGCTCTTCAACTCCGCAATTTTAATGAAACAAGTTTACACACTGCATACATCATCATGCGTGTACATAATATATATGCAAAAAACAGAAGAGTGAAGATTTCACCTTGACTAGGACGAACAAAAAAGGCAGTGGCCACTAGCCGGTTCTTCAAACTTCAGGGGAAAAAACAAGAGAAAAAATTCTCCTATTATGCATTCACATACACAAGAACAAGAGAGAGAGAGAGAGATGGAAGGACGTTCAAGTTAAACTTTTTGAAATCCGTCAATTTTTCGCTTTGCATTTTGGCTGGCGCTGGCGAGAGAAAACAAGAAGGAAAAACTCAAAAACTTGTTTTTTCCTGACAGAGAGAATGTTGATTTAAAAAAATAGGCGATATTTCGTTAGCGGATAACACATTTTGTTTTGCTCAAACAGTACAAGGTTATTGCTGGCTGGCATTTGGCGTTGGCGAAAAATTATCCTTTGAAAATCTTTGAACGCCATGAAAAAATGAGAATTTCGGTTTCCGAGAAAATTTAGTATTGGAGAATTGTGCAAATGGTAATGGTAGAATGATGTAAGCCACATGTAGCTTATTGCTGTGTTGAGTTATTATGTAATGTGGTAGCGTTTTTCATTCTTTGATAAAAAAAACTCGTTTTAATCACGTATATTGCGTATGGAATCTGCATATGTGATGATGATGGTGATGGCACACGGATTTTTTTTGGGAGGAAGGAGAGAAATTTGCGTACGAAAAAATGTTGGTCGTCAAAGTCAAAGGTTATCGAGACACGATTTCGGAATGTGGAGAAAAGAGTGATTACCTACATGGGTACATGGGTTTTTAGCGGGAATTCGGGAAATTTGATGGATTATTTTTCTTTGAAAAAATAAAGTTTTATTGGGAGACATTGTTTTGTAATAAAAACAATCAAATATTCGGCGATTGTGTGATTCAATAGAGCAGAGAATGTTTAGGCAAGGATATTTTTATTGGAAATATCCGCATTTGAATAAAATGTGGTGGCATGTGAAATCATGGCGTTCGACGTCCCAAAATATTTTCATATAATTTTTGTCATTTTAATATTAACCAATAATATGAGCAATAACTTGAAAAAATCAGTGGCAAACTATTACTCAATTTCGTTTTTTGAATTTTTTGGAGTTTAAAAAACTTTTTGTAGCACGAATAATTTGAATTCTCCGTGTTATGTCAAACGAAATAAATCGGAATCTGATCTCATTGTAAAATAAGATATCAGTTTTTGACATCATCACGAGACGTCGAAATTGCTCAAATAGCAGTTTTTTTATTTCAGCAATTTTCAAATGTAAGCAATGCAATAACGGCATTTTTGATTTTGATTACATTAAATCTCAGTGTTTTTAAGCAAGAATTGCCAAAAATTCAGACAACTGGCCAGTCGCCCTCGAAAAGTCTCATCGACAACGGAGCATGTTCACACCAAAAAAACACGAATGAAATTTTTTGTAATTTCCCTTCTAATGTTACATCTGCACCTGGTCAATTAATTCCTTGTCGCCGTAAATTTCCTTACTTTTTTCTACAAATGCACTTCAACTGCAACGCACAAAAAACTACTACACAAAACATTTCCCATGCATCATGAATATTATTTTCATATTTTCACCCAGAGATTCATGAGATTCATGTTAGTCATGAGACCGCCTGCGACCGACCAGAAGCGCGATGAGCACCACCACCTCACCGCGGCTGTGATTTCACGCTGCGCCGAATGGCGAGAAAAGTCTCATTTTCCAGTCGCTCCCTGTCCCCAGATGAAATATATGAGCTGATGAAAAAAGACTCGAACTTAAAAGAAATAAAAATTTTAATTTTTTATTTCTTTCAGCTCTGCGTGAAAATATGGCAGTGCAATTGCAGATGCACATGCGCCAAGACATTTACTAAATCCTTATGTAAAAGATGGAAATTAGAGGTGGAAATGAGTCATAATTTTGAATTCTTCGACAATTAGGTTTTCTGTGTATAACTACATATCACGCACATTTTTCACACATTTAGAGTTGAAAATCTTTTTGGAAATTGAAATGAGCAAGATGCAGAATGCAGGACGAAGTGTAATTGCGGGAAATTAACGGCGACTTGGAATGGGGCACCCTGCGTGCAAAACGCTCGTAAATTTTTAGATGTGAGGGATGCACATTTTTTTCTAAGTAATTTTTTTCAGGGTATTGTGCCACGACGCCTGTAGTGAGAGGATGTGCAGGGCATTTATGCAGATTAGTGGGGAATTATTTCAGAAGAATTAGTTTAGGAGTTGAGATTGAAGTTAAGAGAGAGAGAGGATCAAATTATTGTGCAGATGTTCAAAAATATGTACTTATGTATATATATATATGTATGTATGTTACCGGCTCATGAATAAATATAATTATGAATAATGCATTTAGAATGACTATTTTCATTTTAAATATGCGATAAACACCTCAAGTAATGTAATTAATGGGGAAGCACAATCTTGGCCTCTATGTTGGCTGGATGAAGAGCCGACGATATTTTTTTAGGAAAACGTAGCGCACAAAAATTCAAAAGAATTTTTTGACTCGTTTTTAGCTGACCGAGAATTTGCCGAGAGAAATTAAATACATTTTTATTTTTTTAATGACATCTTCATATTATTTGACCATTCCTACCAAACGACACATTTAGAAATGCAGGCTTTAGTTACCTAAGGTTTTTTTAGAAAAATAGTATTTCCTTTTTGTGTAAATAGTAATTTATCAGTTTTTATGGATCTTTAACGAAACTTGAGTTTGCTTAAGATTAAGAGTTTGAGTAAATAAAAGTTGCTCTATACATAAAAATGATTTTAGAACTTTTTGGCTTGTGAACACACTTTGAATTGTCTTGTGAGTTTTCCAAATGATGAAAACTATAAAATTGACTATATTAACTCTTCAATGGTTTACGGCAGTTTTAGCACACTGTAAATAAGCTTTGGCTGTAGCACGCTAATGCTCGGGAAAAAATTAGCCATGTTAATTTCGCAACTTTGCAGCTCCGCTAGCTCACTAAATATTAGGCTTCGACGACTCACAAACCTAAAATAAACATCTATATTTCTACAAAAATGTCATTATTTATATTTACAAGCGTTTTACATGTTGTGTAGTACGCTGAGACGACTTTATCAAATTCCTGCATAAATACTTTTTTTCCCCGATTAGCCACATTTTCAACCGTCAGATGCAAAAGTGAGACGAATGGGTAGGACTCAGGCAGACTGGGGTTTTCCCCTCTATGCTGAAACTGGGATGCAGTACCTTAAGATTTAATGCGGGGCAGCTGCATGCAGTACCTAAAGGAAATACATGGGTAATCTGCATGCAGTACCCTAAGAAAAGTACATGTAAAGACTAATGCAGTACCTTAAGAATTAGCATGGGAAGACAGCATGCAGTACCTTAAGAAAAT
>JAHZMY010003297.1:0-32539 GCA_027743915.1 Seira sanloemensis | reverse complement strand
ATTCCACGTAGTAGATATGCGATTATAACGTTCGGATTGCATGCGACCCATCCACGATTTGTAGCCACTTTTTTTATTCAATAAAAGAAAATTAAGTAATACGCGACATTCGGCTGGGATATACGCGACGTAACGTACGAAGTGTCTGTCGCATCTTTGCCGACCGCGTCGTCTAAAAGTAGCATATTTGTAGCGTTTCAATGTTGACCGGGAAATTTATCTCGTATGTAACTACACTATTTTGCATTATTGAATTTAAAAGCTTGATACCGGTGTTATCAAAAGTTATTTATTTTTATAACTGATAGCGCTTTAGTATAATATTAATGTTATCTATTACTAAATTAAAAAGTTCAGTTCTCAAAAATAAGTTTGAGTTTAGATGCATAATAATTATTTTTCTCATTATTTTTTGTGAAAGCTGTTTTTTGTCCTCTTACGGTACTTAAAAGCCAAGACAAAACGCAAAAAAATAATCATTATGCATACCTTTTTTAAAGACAAAATCGTTCCAGATGAAGCAATGTGGTACACTACACTGTCATTAGAGATTATACGCAATTCATATCAAATTCGTTTATTGTGGCTCAAAGAAAGGAAACAAAATCGAACATATTGCAAATGCGAACTGCGACCATTTTTGCATATTACATTTTATTTTATCTGATCACGAGACCATGTGTGCAATAGGTTCGCAAGAGGTCAAGACACGGAAGCGTTTTTAAATAAAATTACGGACTGCTTCAAGCGTTCGCAGAATTTGAGAGCAGATGACGATTGTGCACTTAGTAAGATCGAGATCATGAACTGAGGAAGATGTGAAAAAAAAGTTTTTTTTAAAGAAAGGGTTTCAGTATATAAAAAACTGGATTTCCATGCGATAAACTGAAGAGATGAGAGTAAGCGAATCCTTTGGCTTTGGTCAACTTTTACCAGTAAAACCCAGAAGAAATTTTATGAGTTTGCTAATCTTACCCTAATAACTTTGTTCCAGCAGCTTCATTTCATTTTCTGATGAACGATTTAATTTTAAGGAAGAAGACAAAAGCCAAACCACACGCTGCTTTTAAACGTTTTTTTTCGGGCATACGTAAGTACGTAGATAAACAACTGGACAAACAATAGGGAAAACTGGTTTTTACACTTTTCAAGTCGTGGAAAAATCAACAGTTGAAGCTTTACTGAACCCTCAGACTATGGGGATTAGTGTGAATCCTTCTTCCTTTACAAAGATTAAAATTCCAGTATACCTTCATTGATCAGGTATACCATGAATATATTGTTCCTATTTGTTCCTGAAAAAGGTATTTCCCCGTAAATCGAAATGATTCATCCTTCCAGCTTAAAGAAAAGGGGATAGACAACATATTAGCATGAGCAATTTAAATTATTCGTTCCGTTAAAATCACTTGTTGACAATTTCTTGAAACTGGAGAGCTACATATAGCTTATTTCAGTACATGTGCTCATTACTTAGGTAAAATTCTGCTTGAGTAATCAGCACAATTAATGCAAGAAAATATTTTTTGTTTGTTTCCAGATACAAGAAAATATCAACAATTGATTTTACACTCTTGTACAAATTCCATTTTAATTGAGAAATTCGCCCAATTTTTTGAGAGGCCAATGCCCTTCCAAACGATTACATAATCATATAGGTGTAGGTGTAATTACTAATTACAGTAATACTTTTTTCAAACAAAACCTATCCATACGCTCCGTCCAATGCTCTGTGAGTTTATGCCAAAGGCTCATATTTGCGTATGCCTCTACAATTTTGGCAAAGTTCAAACGCCTTCCTTCTGCCCATTCCAACGGGAAATATGGACGAGCACTTTCATCGTCGCTGAACACGTGCGCTGCGTACCCCCTTCCATTCCGGACCGCAAAAGCATACGCCCCCGATGCCCAACTTTATGGAGTATATAAATTGACACATTTGTGAGCCTCGTTGTAGGGTATAATGACCTTCCTCGAAAGTAAATTGTCTTTCTTAACCGTATTATCATAACTCTCGTGGTCTAATCGCTTTCCCTTTGTTTGCATACTAAATATTAAGGCCAGGATCAGTCTCAATATCTCAAAGTGCGAAACGTAGGTAACTTCTCAAGAAAGGGAAGCATCAAGAAGGAGAGAAAACGGCACCAGACAAGTATTAAAAAACACGAGTTTGATAGTGCCATGTGCTGCGAAGAGTTCATTAGATCTCACTCCCATTTCGATAGTTTCGTGTGCTGCTGGTCATCTGCCGTTTAATGCTTGATTGAGATCAAGCAAACATTAAACAATTTGCCGTATTGTGTGCTCTCAACAACTTTAATGGTCGTAATAGGAGGTATTGCTTAACACCAAGGCCTACATCATTTGAAGGATGATTTCCGGTCGCAAGATGATCACTCTTTGTTTTGCGGAGCAGATCTGAAAAAAACGTTCCATGGCTTGGGAGATGTTGTTGGCCCTTGTGGTCACTCCTTCAATAAGCTGAAGGCTTCTTTTGCTTGCATCATGAAGGAAAAATTTTACTGCATTTTTACCTGAACTCTGTAAAAATTGTAAAACCCATGATGATGTCAAAGGAAACTTGACAAAATGAAAGAAAACGGCAACTGTTGCATAACATGAATAGAATTCCCTTTAGAAAAAAACTGCAGAAATCACCAACTTCAAGAAGAGTGTCACCTGGTGAAACGAATAAATTTTTTCAGGGCCTTTAAATCACACTCTTGTGAAGTAAATGGATGAAATACACAAGGTTTACCCAAAACACGGCTTTTTCGGTGGCATATACATACATAAGCGGATGCAGTTAAAGAAAGGGAAAAACTTATTTCTATTGAGATTTAGAGGATGTTGAACCACATTAAATTATTCCATTCAATGCCATGCCGGTCAGTTTTTAAAAGACCTGAAAGAGGACTGAAATGAATGAGCAAGAAGAGCATAGTTTTTTTTTCTTTCAAAGGTTCAGGATACACTGACCACTGCAATGTGACATGAATACGAAGGTCCAGAAAGTCCAGATTTTTTCTTTTAAAGAGTTTCAATCAAAAGACTTTGGAAAGAAAGCGACCGGTGCAAAAGTTCTCAAGTCATTGATGTGAGGAAACTCAATCTTTTATATTCAAGCGTTTCTAATAGTGAATACATGGAACTTATCTTAAAAGGACGTTTTCGTCAAAGTTCTTTTCACTCTACTGGCAAAAGGAGAAGAAAGAGTGAATGAGTTTATGTATGATGGTGAAAACAGCATGAGCAGATACAAAAGAGGTGTCTTATATAGACTGGATTAAGTTCATCTTTGGTACCTCAATCTTCAAAATATTGGGATGCAAAGTCACCACTGTGCCTTTCAAAGGAACTGAATGAATTACAATCTTCACAGCATTTGTAAGAAGCCACGTAAAAAGCGCAATACTCCCTATATGTAAGTGCATGGTCTTGAGATTTGTTTATTATTTCCTCGACATTTTTGGACACTGATGACGAGCCCAATGAGTTACACATATAAGGATATTACGGCATCTTCTACAACCGTCAATGCAATTAAATTCCTGATTAAATCTATATCTTTTGCGCATTTCTTTTTCCAATACCATAGCGTATGTACAATTTGTTTCTTAAAAAGTACATGAGTATTGTATGAAATCACACCTTTTCACCTTTAAACGGCGCTACTCAACCAAACACATTCTGTGAATTCGCAATACGAAAGAAAGTCAGAGGCTTCGCATAAATTAGCATACATACATACATACACATCACAAGTCGGCTCCAATCCGTGAATAAAAAAATGAATGCATATCAAAAATCAAAAAGCACGCAAGAAAAAAGCTTATTATGACTCAACAAATAATCATACACATCCATATCATCATCTGTCCCCATTAAAGGGGTTTTTCAAATCGCTCATGGAGTAAAAAAAGACACATTTGTAAGGGCAGCAGCTGTCGCCCCATTACTTCTCTGCTTCCATTATATATCCAAACGTTTTTGCTACTCTTTGTTTCACTATCGAGGACTTCTCTCACATCCACGTATGTACATATGCACAATGTATGCGTATTTACAAGTCCGTGATATAAAAATATCTCGTAGAACCTGCCCCGATGTCAACGTTTTTTTTTGCAGATTTAAACCATAATTCTGTATAGGTAATACATATTTAGAAAGAGTAAACTGAGTCTCTGAAGGAGCTTTTCTGTGTGTAGCGTGCTCCTGCTCCTCAGCCTCAGCCACCACCGAGAAAATGTTGATGCATGCCATGCCACAAGAGAATAGAAGTGAATAGGAAATAGCTCTGTATATGAAGTTGATGGACTACCACTCCACTTTTATAAAAAGTCAGAGGCAAGTTGCCACCTGGCACCTGGATTTCCTTTTGCATAGCAGCAGAAAAAAAGCACCCCCTCTCCCAATGACAATAGGCCCAAAGCCATTATCCTCTTCTCGGATCGGAGGAGTAGCAGAGCCTTCACAACCAAATGAGATGATGGGGGACACTGGGCACAGCTCACGTGAATACGGTGAGATAAATATGCACATGCTACACACTACACGAGGCCCTTCAAATACTTAAAATATCTATATTTGTACGCGCATGATTTTAAGTGTCTACCTGGAACTTTTATGGAGATATTTCTACTAATGGTAGAGTAAATGCAAAGTTGTTGTCTATTGTATGTATTTAAGTCATAATTTGTGTGCCTGGAAAAGGGGTTGCTTATGAGCACATTTTGTCTCATTTTTTGTCAACACGCATGCATTTTATGTCATTCAACTTGAACCCATTTTTTAGAAAACGGGATGCTGACTCATTTTACTCTTTCTTCGATCATCGATTGAATGCCAATTCACAATGCAGAAATTGCGATTGGACAATTGTACAAGTTGGTTTGATAAATTCATGTCATGATGTATGTATATGTATGTACATCTCGTTTCCCGTTGTAAGTAAGTTGCGATACATATTTTTCATCTGAGAGAGTCGTCCTAACTTTACAGCTTTACAGCCTGTTTTCACCCGAATGAGCTGAAGCCTGTAGCATTTCATTTCTCTCTCTCGCACTGAATCTCAATGATGAGCTGTCGATTCTCCAGTGTCAAAAAATTGGTAAAGCAGTAGTAGTATGAATTGTGGTATGATCCAAGTTGGAGTTGTGTAGTAAAAATCCGTTTTACTCACAGACCTTTAAAAAATCTTACGATCTGTTGTGGGTACTACCATTATAATCCTCCGAGTCTGGAAGGACTGGTGCTGAATAAATATAAACACATCTGGAATTTTAAATGTCCTTTTATAGCATATAAATATAGGCATATACATACTTGTTTCTTATAAAGATAAAAATGATGACGCAAAGCCTGCTGCAGGATGCCATCCGTATATTTTTTTTCTCTTCTAAATCTTGAAACGCTACACAATGCGGAGCCATTTTTAAAGGACTCCTTTACATTTTACAAGCTCCAGGGAAAACGTTTTCAGTTTAAAGGTCTTCTCTCTCTCTGAACTCTCTTTTTAAAAAAGGTGAAATGGGAAAAAGATGTTTGATTTTTTCTTTAAGATTTGATCTCCTTTTGTTATGCCTCGGATATATTAAATCTTGAGATAAGACTTTTTTTCTCATTTTCAATACCTTTATCACGGCTATCACCACCACCGTCTTATTCTTGATTTGTGTGCACAGTCTCATTCTCCTCCGCTTTTGTGTGCTTCACGCAACACTGCATAATGATAATGTTCCTCTGGACAATGCGGATATAACATTAAAGGACAAAAGAAGGAAAACTGCATTCAAGGCTCTCTCATTGAAAGTTTGATAAGATGGATTCCTTTTTGTAAAATGACGCAATTTTAGAAGAAGAAAAAAAAGGATCGTTTCCCATTTAGCCATTATGTTGTGTGCATATGTGGCATCCAAGGACACTTTTTCCCAACATTTCAGACGTTGTGGTAGCCCACGTTTTGAACGGACGTAGTACACACACATATTTCGTCCCCGTCCGTCCTTGCAAGCGGAAAAAGGACCCTTATTTCCTCATCCCAAGAAGAAGACATCGTATCATTCAAATTCGGTCCGTCTTTGAGAACGAGGCAAGGTGTGATGAAGAAGCTCGACCAAGAATGCAACAAGCTGGGCCACGTGGCTTATAAAAAATCTCCCTTTCACAAAACTCATTTTAAATAGACTTTTATCAAGCATTCATTGAAAGCCGGAATTGAAGATTCGGTACACACCTTTTCCTTCTTCTAAACTTGGATGCATTCTGGTGGACCATCCTATAGATCAAGATGGACGGAATGAGTCGTCTGCCGCATCATTTTTTCTCGAAAGAAACATACACACATTTATTATTGAATGATGCTGCGACGTGTGTCCTACATCGTATCAAATGCATTTGAGAAAATATAAATCATAGCATAGTATTTATTAAAAAAAACGTTCCAGGCATGTTCAGCACGTCTTTGGAAGATGAATAACTTTTCGATTTTACTTCCCCAGAACGTTTGTTGACATTGAATTTGCTCCACAACTCCAATCAAAGGCTGAAACTGAAATGGTTTCTTTTCTTAGCCGTATCAAGTAACAGTGAATGGTGCGATTCAATGAGCTCACAATGCGAAATGTGGCATCAGTCAGCCAATGCAACTGGTATTATGTCATTGTTCTCCGTCAAAAGCTATATCCATCCATCTGCCCCTTTCGCTTTTTTAAAAGAACGGTCTTCCTCCTGGAAGGAAGTCTAATCACATTACGTATCAATGCAATTTCAATAAAAAATCGGTGAAAAAAAGGTGAACGAGTGAGTACTCATATTTGACTACGCTTCGGCTATTTCTCCCAGCTGCTGTTCTTAAGATGCACCCATTAAATTTTACGCACTCCTACTTTTAGATGAGACACGCGTGTGCATATTTATACTTATGTATGTATGTATGTGAGTTTTTTTGGAGAATTGTGTAAAAATTGATATTACGAGTGGGCCAGGGAATTTTACTCTCTGATGCCTTCTAAAGGACATGTATTCAAGTTTTTAGGGAAAATGAGTTGAAATAAAATGTACCTTCTCAAGATAGCAATAAACATTACCCTGATGAATGGAGTACGAGGATGGTATCAAGGAAGTGCTCTTCTAATTAGTCAACTTGAAAGCTTATGTAATTGCTTGGGGAGAAATTGTTTTTCATTTAATATTGTAGGCTACGTTTGGTTTAGTAGTAGTGTTGTTCTTTGCCCCACTCTCACGTATGTACAGAAAAATGGAGAAAGAGCACCCTTCCTGATAAGTATCAAGTTGATACTTCCAGCAACTAAATGAGTTTGCTTCCTTCCGCACAAGATCATTCCATCAGGAGTACAGCGTTGCAGTTTTATTACCATTTTTTTGTATTCCCACACAAACGCATCAATGCAGCATGTTACATGAGGCTACTTCCGGTTTAGATGTGGATACAAGTTTGTTAAGTCTGCTCAAAACGAGGAGTTGATTAGGATTTCTGACTGAATTTATGAAGGAAAAGTTGCTTCTTATAATTCTTACGTGAGAATGACTTCCAATTTTTGAACCTACATGTATCTACATATTGATTTCGGGTTACAGAATAATTTTGCTTTCTTATATACATCACAGCTCAGAATAATATAAAAATTTATTGACATTAAACATTCAATTGAAATTAAAATAGCATAGTCATTTCATTTATGTCTTTGCAAATACAGAATATATTTTGGTAAGATGTTTTGATTTCTCAGTTTACCCCACATGCAGAACTATGTAAGCACATTTTTTTACCTCATCAAAACTCTTTTACTTACATAATCCATTGTTTACGATGGGATAGATGAATGTAGTTTACTTGGATGGTAATCCACTCCAAACCGGAATAAGAAGTGGATTACCCTGGAACTCTCCAAGAACACTGAAAGATCAACGGAGAGGCAGCGAAGATAATCAACAAACTTGTGCATCATCAGGGGAGAAACTCTCGAACTAAAATGTAAGATTACGCGTGTGGTTCAACCAACTACCAAAGCTATGTATAAGAGCAAAAAAGTCCTTGTATGAATGCATCCATCCAAGCTCCCTCTTGCTCTGCGTCAGTGACTGGAAAAACTACACACCTGAGAAATGACCAATTTGGATCCATCTGGTGAGCTACTAATGGACCTTTTTTGAATGTTCCAGGGAGCAAAAGCCAGTTTTAGTACTTGTACCTGCGTGAAGGGCACTAAGTCAATAAAAATGTTTCATAGCTTCTTACCAAATCACACAACTGCGCGTCTTCTTCCTTTCATCTCCATGCAAACATGTAACATTAGAAAAAAGTTGTTAAAGTATTTGAATGAAGAAAACTATTGACAACAAAAATATATATGCAGCTTTGAGATTTCTACCAACTCTCTATTATTGATTAGGTACATATTAACGAATCACATACAAACCTACGTGTATAAAATGTAGTGTATTTCTTCTATTCTTGGGCATAATAAAGGATTTAGGACTCATACGGTTTTCCTAGAACTTGGAGAATGAGGTGCGTATAAAACGGTGCGACGTGTTTGACCTTTTGACATATGCAAATGCTTCGAAACGATGGAAGCTTTAAATCCATCATTGCCTGGGTCTTGACGGGACTTTGACTTCCCTTAATCTATATTAGTGTCTTTCTTCACTTCTCGACAACTATGTAGTTTGATTGTTTGGTCCGTTCGGTTGAAATCGAAATCCATGAAAAACATAAGCTCAGAGAGACCTTTCCCGCCGCTCCATCGGGATTCGCTTTAGAGTTCCTTGACAAAGTTCATACTAGTTGTGCCATATCCACGCAACGTCACTGGCATAATCTTTTCCCATTTTTTAAATTATGAAAGAAAAAGTAGTTAACGGTGGAAAAAATACAAAAAGTAGCGCAAACCGAGTACTTACTAATATCAATTATGCTAACAAACCATCTAACCCAACCTGTAATAAATTTTTGGAAACTTGATGTAAGTACACATGGGAAAAAAGTGGAATACATACATTTTGTGAGCACAAGCAAAGATGAGGCAGTCTGTTGCTGAACAAACATGCCGGTGAAATATTTGGACAATGTATTACTGCAAACCTATACATTCTCCTCCTTTGCACTTTCCATTATATATTTTTTTGTGAGAAATCAATTGTGAGCTGACAATCGCAATTGTTTTGCTACGCTTTGATCCATGCACGCACCCTACGAGAAATGTTTCTCCCTGTTTTTTGATAGTTAATATTGAAATGAAAAGTTGAGTCGAAAAAAGTTATATTGTGTACTAGTACTACTCCATAACTATGTCTTTCGTTTTATTTATTCTTCAGGACGCCTATAAGTATGTATGTATGTATGTATGTATGTATGTATGTATGTATACATGCCAAGAGAAATGTCAACATTCAGTCACACAGTTGACTTTCCTCCTGCCTAACTTGATTTTCCTCCCTGCTTCTCGTTAGCTGAGCAAACACAAAAAATTTCTCTGAGCTGGTGAACCCAAACAAGGTTTTTCCTCTGCATCTATTATTTCCTTCCTGCTGCAGGGCTCAAGAATCTCGAGAGATCTTTTCAATGCCTCCTCGACTTTCCGCTCATCCGTCGATCTTTCTCGCAGGAAGAAATGCTGGTCGGTGTGGGAGGATGGTGATATGACGATGGCAAAAACGGAAGATGACAAATCAAACTTTTTGAGAACGGGGGTGGATCAATCCTTTGCAAGCAAATTGTGTACAATCTGTGCGTAGTTGCAAATTTAAATAATGCTCTCAGCGGATGGAATAGTAATCAATCACATTGTGGAAATTGAGACCATGGGGAAAATAATATCAGAGTTATTTTATTGCAAAGAGTAAATAATTTTGTTGTCATTTACTTAAATACCTACCGATACATGTTGTAATTTTCAACGGATTTTCGTAAATTCCAAATTTTCTTTTAGAGTCTTTTCCTGTGACGATGCAATATGTGACGATTCTTAAGTTGCATAAATTCTGCATTGGAATGCATCGTTCGGTTCCAAGCAAAAAGTCATGGTAGAGTCTGGTAATTATAGCGTGTCCTGAACTTATCAATAAAAAAGGTGCTCGAGCCACTCAATAAAATTATTAAGTTTGGTGGATTTTTCTAGATTGAAATCAGTCTTTGTCTTAAACTTTGGCTTATGATTCCCTCAGTAAATACCATGTATATGTATGTACTTATTGAGAAAATACAATGTAACTACGGCCTCAAACACCGACTTCATCTCTAAAACTTGCTAGCCACACAACGTTTTTTCCCTTTTCCCTCCATCCAACCACTTCCAATCTGTTTCGCAGCAGCTCCAGCCAAACTCCAACAAGCTGGCGAAATTTAATCGAGTAAAAATAATCCCCAATGACTCTCTCTCTCTCTATCTCCTAGCCAGTGTCTCTGAATACGGCGACATGGAGCAAAAGCCCAGAAAAAAAGAGTCGAAAATTACCCAAGAAAAATAGAGTAAATAAGCATGCATTCCCTCGAAACGACATTCTCTATCTCTACTCGCATCACCGACAAAGAGTTAAAGTTAAAGGGAGCTCCATCCACTGCATCCAGTCGCCCTCCGCTCCCAGCCAAAGTCTGCTTGGCCGACGTAACGCTCAGAAAGTTGGATCGAGTCTCCTCCGAGACACCAAAAATCCAAAGGAGATCACATCTCCCATCATCCACCAACACACTCCAAACTCCAAACTCGAAACTCGCATCTCTTGAAACCCAAAAAAATTCTTCTCTCGCTTTTCTTCTCCATGCATGGACGAAGAAACAGAATAAAAGGTTGGCCAACGAGCACACAAAGGGTGCTTCCATCCTCATCCAAGGCAAGAAGTATCCAGCAATTTACATGGATTGTGAGAGAAAACAAAAGTTATTGGAAAGTCAGAGAGAAGAGAGAGAGAGAGAAAGCAAGTTAACAAACAAAGAAGTAGGCAGCCATTCCATAAATTTTGAATGAAGACATACTTTGTAGTTAATTACTGAATTGTCACGATGGGAATAATATGGGGTAGTCTGGTTGAGTAGTTTTCATAATCATATACACATACACACATTTCGCTCTTGCTCTGAAAAAGGGAAAAACTTACCCTTTCAAAGTCTCTTTGCGAGTTTTTCCATTGTTTGCTACAGTGGCGGATGATTCCAGTACAACAACACAACTACACACAATGTCATCTTCATCATCATCATCGTCGTGTAGACGTAGTGGAGGAAAGAGCAAAGAGGAAAATGTCCAACAATTTCCCTCAGCTTCTTGTCTTTCAGAGATTGTGGAGAGCGGAGAGGCAGCTCCTCCACTGCCACTGCTACATATTTGTGAGCCACAGAAAAAGCTCTACGGCATTTTGTGCATGAGAACGAAGAGAGGAGAAAAAAAGCGACTAGATCTCATCTCTTTATCTAGTAGGGGTTTGCCCCTATGTAAGTTTAATCAAAGTGATGTTGCTCCCTGCTATGAATAAATGATAACATTCCACTTGAAAAAATTAATTCGGAAAACTGTCTCTGTGAGATTCGTCATTGTCCTTTTTTCCCGTACACCGTACGATGGCTCTTGTAAATACACCGAAAGCACAATATTATTGTCTTGCTAATTCGAAATTGTGGAGGAGCTGGAGACGAGGCGAGGGGAAATATGTACATACATAGTAGGTACATACATAGTTTTACTTTTGTGATGCTGGAGAAACAGATGCATCATGCGACATCATTAGGTATTAAGCTGCTTGTCGCTCCTTCCTCGCAATTATTTTTAGGTTTAATGACACTTTTTACGTACATGCATGTGGAACATGAGGTTTTATATGTAGCTGTTTTTTAAAGTAGAATTTAATTATTATGAGTGTGACTTTATGACATTGTTTTGCTTAAGGTGTATACCTAACTCAGTGGATACAGCTATTTAAATGCAAAATTGGATGACAAATTGGTAAAAATAGAATTCGTTGATTATTTACAGCAAGGCTAAATTTAATTTGTTTGTCGTTCTATAAAGATAGATACGACGTAAAAATATCAAAGGAAGAACAATGTATCTTTGTAAATGGTATGTGTCTCCTCCATCAAGCATAACATGCTATAGGCTTATTAAATATTAAATTTATTTCCCAATTCTGCAAATCGTTCTTTTTATTTATTCATTTGATCTGGTAGCAGAACAAACCCAGCAAAATACAAGATTCGTTGTAAACATAATTGGAATGTCTATAAAATGTAAAATGAAATTGCGGTGTGTATGTATTACAACAAACTTTTCCTTTTAAATTGGAAATAGAACTTCATCCTTTCACGTTACATACAAAATATGATTCTGTGGTCATTCACAAAATTAGGACATCAAGATACCAAATCGTATTGCAAAACAGCATTTAACCAGTTTCGGTCAACAAATAGCCTTAATAATTGGATGGCATTGAGGAATGACAGAATCCGTGTAAACATCTTAATTATCCCATGTCTTTCAACCGATCAATGTATTTCACGAGGATTAAAACCAAATCAAATTACCCTTGCTCATTCTTGATCCATCGTAATGAATAAATTTAGCGGGGTAAATCCACTTAAAACCTTCCTCATGTCGTGTGCCTAATTTTTACTCCGACCTTCCTGTTACACACATGCATCTAGTTCACAAGCCAACTTTTATCCGGAACCCCTCTCCTTCTATTTTTGTCATTCAGCCTCAGCCTCATCTCCATCAGAGAGGCCGAAAAGGAGCGACTCGTGCTTTTCAATTTGATGGAGTTCCCCTAGCCCTGAAAAAAGTATGCAAGATACATACATATTTATTTACACGATGCTCTTTTTTCGAATCTCTGTGAGAGTCCCTCAGAATGATGAGGCAAAAGTGATAGCGACTACTGGCTGACTTTTTTTCATTGTGCTTAAATTTGTTCCCTTTGTCTCTCAAAAATCAAGAGATGCTTTAGTACGTGTAATACCCTTCATTTGGTGTTCTCTGCGTGTCCCCTTACAAACGAAGGACTTTTGTGTCGGTTCTCTCTCTGTGAGCGAGTTTTTTATCTCTGGATGACGATGATGCTTGCTCCCTTTTCTGTAACTTCATATTTTATGAATACGAGCTGCTTGGGGATTTGAGAAGTGATATTATGATATTGTGACAATTGCTAATTCCCACTTGACACGACCTCACAGATGGAATTACGATGGAGAAGGTCATGGGAAATCCATTAACTCCTGCTTCCACGAGAGATAATCCAGTGTGTCACGCTCACTTCTCTCTTTCTCTCTCTCTCTGTTTCATGTTTTAACGAGCCATGCAAAAAAATTAGAGTTTTTCAGTCGAGAGGAGCAGAGGACAATGCCAATTATTCCCTTAGCACACGCCAATAAAATGCTGGCCTTCTGGAAAATGGAATCATTGTGTGAGAGTGAGAGAAAGCCGTCGCAAATCATTTCGTTCTTGAGACTGAGGAATGCCGCTGAGATTTGCTCGTTTTCCACCTTCTGCACTTTAATTGTTGCAGTGGGGGTCAACGTTGTGTTGTGTGCATGAGAAAATAGTTTTTTTCGTCTTTTTACTGCAGTTATTTTATTTCATACCATTAGGAGAGTCATGTGCATGGATACTTTCCCGCGATGCTGGTGTAGTTTGACGCGTATGTTCATTTTTCTCACAGAGAAAAGTCTTTTTTTTCATTCAACTTACATTCAATTTCTTTGACATGATTAGTTGTTTTACTAAAAAGCCTGTTGTAGTTTAATAATAATCATTTGGGTTTTAGACCTACGGACTTTAAATATGTAACACAAGTGTATCTGTTTAAGTTAGAATATGTTTCATTGACAGTGGTGCGTCTGTAGTCTCCAATCTGCATATTTCATATAGGTATTAGGTATACATATGTATGCAGTTTCTCTAAAACACTGGGAATGAAACGAGCTTTGCAATAAATGTACTAAATAAGTAGTGACTTTCTCTCACTTCGTTTCCTTACCTGTAGGCATCCCCAGGGACGAGAAGGATCTTGCTGAGGATGATGTGAAAATGAGCAAATGCAGCCGAGCAGAATTTCTCCTTCTGTTGTTGTTATTGCTGAGGGAAGATGAATCACCTCAGGAAAAAGTGGTAAACAAAATTAGGAGTCGTGGCGTGTACGACGTACATATGTGTATGTAGGAACATACTTACACCCAAGACCAAATAGCATAGGATAACATATGTCTAATAGTGAAAAGAAGAGAAGGGAGAAGGGAAAAGTGCACTTTTCCTCAACTTTTGCTCTATAGGTAGTTCACACAGTTGGGCAAGAGTGAAACAAAAATATCTCTGGAGAAAGGCAAAAAAGTTAAGAGTGTAAGGTTCAACCTCGAATTCCCAATGCAGAAAAGGAGAGGAGAATATACCTAGTAGGTATAGTATAAGATTTCCTTCGTATTTAGACTACCTCATGTGTAGTCCCCAGCCCAATATTGGATTGTAATGCAAACCTTGGAGAGTTCGACGACGAGGGAATAAAGCCCAGTTTATTTTATAACAAAAGTACAATTTTCTTATTCTCTCCTTTCTTTTATGTTCCTCAACAAAGTATGCATAAGACGTGTAAGTTGCAGTGTAGTAGTCGTTTTCTGTAGTAGTAGTAGCGTGCCACACTGTTGGAAAATGTCTCTGGGTCCAAAAAGAAGAAGAAACTCCTAAACTTGAGAGCTTGATTGCTCTTCTGCAGAGATAGTCGTAATCTCTGAGCTTTTACAATTTCAGGGAGTGTAACTTGCGACATTTATTGACCTGCAAAAAGATATCTTACACACTCTCTCCCAAAGTCTAATTCTATTGCACATGAATTCACCCATAAAAATGTTAATGTCCGTGAGATACAGCTCCTGCTATTTCCTTTGCTCTTGAGATGACCATTCTATCAGTAGAAGGAAAAGTAAGAAAAAAAATTGCAGAAGAAAATAGTTGAAACAGGGTAGAATTTTGTGTAGCTTTTTTTTTGTTTCGATTGGCATATGGATTCTTTTTGAAAGTACTTTTTGGCAATGATTGATCGGCAGCTTGGCTCTGAATAAAATATACATGTTTCATACGCATTTTCATCTGTTGACTGATTGCAAATTCGTATATCAGAAGAGGAGTCTTTTTGAAGAATGGAAAGACGTTTGAGACTTTCAAAAAATCTATGCAATTTATGTAAATCTCAATTCAGATTTCATCCTGTAATTTTTATTTTATGACGATTCCATTCTACTCTCACTTTTTCGAATTAAGGTAGCTTAGCTTTTTTTCGCCATATACATACTGAACTCAATAGCAGTAATAGAAAAAATATGAAGTGAAAATTTGGCCATATTCATAACCGTAACGGCAGTGAAAAGTGTTATGTTACGACACTAGGCGATGATGATAATGATGTTATCATAATAACAGTAATAATAACACTAGCGCACTCATAATTTTATGAATATGACTCCCCATAACACGGTCGAATGTGCGAGCTTGAGGGAATCTGGAGGGAGAGAAGGGGAAAATAAATATCGCACGAAAGTGGCTACCTGTTGAGGATGTTGTTGCTTACAGCCATCTAAAAAAACTACTTCCAGCCTATCTGTGAATACACACTACCATTACATGTAAATCTGTATAAAACTTTCTTTTTTTGCTGTAGATAAGTGTGTACAACTTCTTTACAAAAAACATTCGATTTTAATTTTAACGAAATAGTACTTCTGCAAAAGTTACACCAAATACCAAAGAGTAGATGTGAACGATTTTCCTATTTCCGTTTCAACTGCCATTAAAAATTTCAGCTTCCTACCTGCCACCATTCCTCCAACTCGCGAGAATCTATGCCAATCCATTCGTTTCAAGGAGAGAGGAAAGCGTCTGTATTTGTATAATCAGTATAATGTGATCGATCAGTGACTGACGGTCGGTCAAAGCTCGACATAATGGCAACATGATTGAAACAATATTCCACTCACACGAAGAGGTGTAAGACAATGGAAACGTCGGAAGTTTTTCCACCTTTTTTGCTACAAAACAAAACTCCTTATCCATCCTGTAAAACCATACATACCTACGTATACACACATACTGTATGTTTTCGGTAAGTACTAACTTGCAGGCAATAAAAAGCAAATTTACCTCTCATCCTTTTTTTCCTCCTCGAAGCCTCGAAGTATGATGTAAAAATTTGGAAGGGAATGTTTGTCTCGCACATTTTTCCTCGTAAAAGGAGTACCTGTTCCCAGTATGAAATGATGAGAATATGGCTGTAAGACTACTAAAGATAAAAAAGATTATTGTTTAGATAAACTTTTCGGGGGTAAAGAGTAAAGAGTAGCGGAAGAAGAAAATCTTTTTTTTTTCTTCTTCTCTTTTTCAAGAGAATGTTCCTGTGCCATGTCGTCTTTTACTTTTGTGTGTGTGTCTCTCCATCCATACCAGAGATTTAAAGGGGAGGGCTGTTTTCCTTCCAAAGAGTGAAGAGCTAAGCGACCAGAGCCCGCCCGGGATTGGCCGAGGGGTCTGCAGAGTCTCCGCCTCGGAAATGGATTAGCACACCCGTTTCTCAGTACTCGTCGCTTTGTTCCTCTCTTCCTCGTGTGTAAAAACACAAATACAAAGCTTGCTTGAATACAAAGTTCTCCACGACATACACGTTTCCATGTAGGAATATAGTATAAAATGTAGGGGAAAAGTTGGGAAAGGCATCTTCATATCTTCATGAATGCTTTTTTGCTATGCTTGTTACATTCAAACCGGAACGTTTTTTTGCCCCTCTCATGGAAAAAATGGACCATATAGGGCTCTTATAAAGGCTGAAACGGTTCAAAATTGAATTAGAGGCGAACGTTTTAACAGCAAAATTCAGTTATCGTCAAGATTCTTTACTCTATTTCCTTTCCTATCTCTCTCTCATTTTTACAAACACTTTGCATTGCCTACACTTTTTGTACAAGTGTGTGTGCGAGAGAAAGTGAATCCGTCTGCGAAAGGAGAGAGGAAAAAATCCCGGCTACGGCCGCGAAATATAATTAGCTCTGGACTTAATGAAATTTGTTCCATTTTGAATTTCCCTGTCTGCTTATGAGGAAGAGTGGAGGAGTGTGGTGGTGGGATAAAAATAAAAGTTGCTTTATTAAATCATTAAATTAGAGAGAGTCTTGCACACAAGCAAAGAAATAGTTTTTTCTCTCTCCCTGAACTTTTGTAAACTACTGCACAATTTTTTTTTTGCTGTGTGGCTGAAGGACCTTGAATTTTTTCGCAATTCATTAGAAACAAGTTTCGTGTAAATTAATTTACTTGTGTGTGTTTTTTTCTCTAGCCAAATCGTTTAAAACAAATACTTTACTTGTGTGTGTGCAAACATAATAAATACATATATTGTTTTTAAGACGTGTCAGAAAAGCAACAGTCAGAAAAGAAGGAAAAGTTTGTTTGGATTGACATCAAAGTCATGTACACGACGGGCATCTGAGTGTGAAAAAATAATAGTAAAAGTGCATACATCTCGTCTTTTGAAAAGCGTTTTTTTTTCTCACGGCTAAAAGTAAACATAAGGCAATAGACACACAGCTCTTTTCACTGGGGAAATGAAAGATTGTTTTATATGAAATACGGGGCGAATCTCGAAAAGAAAAACTCTGATGGTGAGCAAGTCCACAAAGGCCATTTCCTCCTCCTCAGCCTTGATGTGGTGTACATGTGAAAAGTGAAAGTGGTGAAGAAAAAATATTAAATTACCAAAAGTGCAGTTCACGCCGAACCTTTCCCTCGCAAGATTATTTTTCTTCGTTCTAAAAGTTTATTTCCACTTTGATCAAGTGAGCGTTTTCTTTAAACAAAACACGCGAAAAGCAAATTGATTAACTCCTTAGGAAAAGCACGTGTCAAGTAAATATCTACTTACATCCGGTCTGTTCATCATGGACTACAGCAGTTACATCAACCATCATCATCAATCCGGATCATTTGATCCGCAGTCGTGTGGCCTTGCCGGCTCACTTGGAGTCGGGGTCACGGGATCGATGGACAGTGCGGCGGCAGCAGGTGCAGCTGCACTCTCCAATATGGCATGCTCCTACGCCGACCTGTCTGCTTGCGCTCAGGTGATTCATATAAATTAGGCTTGTTGATGGCTCCACTTTGAAGGGAGAGGAGGACGAAGAAAAACAAAAAAAAACATGTTCCCTTTTTTGAGATGAGATATGGCGCAGGATATTCGCTGAGGCCGTTGGGTTTCTTTAACCGTGGTCTCTTGTTACGCATCGCGAAAGCTCCTTAGTATGATTATTATTTATATACTTGATATGTACCTATGCGTACATGTGTATTAAGCGAGCATGTAGAACTTTCATCGCATGTATTTCGGGAAATCTTGATAATATAATTAAATTTCACGCGTTGAATTATACATATTTTGATCACGTGTTGACGCAATGCCCGGAATACGCAGTGATGAATAGGAATTTAACAATTACTCTATTTTTTGTGAAGGTTGGAGGCTATAGGTATGGGCACAGCAACGTTCGCAGTTATCACAGTTCCAGTATGGGTCCGGGTAGCCAGTGTGGTGTAATGAGGCATGATCAGCAAAGACATCACCCAGCTTCCGCCTTTCCCGCAATGAATTTACAAGGTAACTAACTACATCCTAATATGTTTTTAAAAATATCATTGTTCTACTTATTTGTTTATGTGCGACGTAAAATCGTTGAAATTATAAAAGCGAATGTTGAATATAAAGATACATTTTTTCTTTAGTTGTTCGCTCGTCGGTTATGTCCTTTGTATGATGCATGTACATGTATGCTAAATCTTTTATTTGCTTTTAATTATTAACTGGCACATATTAGGCCAAAGTGGAAAAAGAGAACAAAGTTTTGGGAGCCATTGTCACATACATTAGCCATTTATAGGATTAGCCACAGGAAGAAAAAGTTTTTTCTTCTTCTTCTGCCTTTTGTGCTCTCTCAAGTTTGGAACAAGGCAAGTTGATAAATGCGAACATGGAGAAAATTTGGATGAAAAGCAGACGGTCGTCTAAACTTTTTGAGACATTTCTCTGTCATTTCAATTCAGAGGCATCATTTCTCATTCCTCCCTTTCTCCTCCTTTTTTCATGCTCCCTCTTTCTCTCTCTCTGCGTTCTTCCAAAAGTTCCAAAAATTTGGAACTTTGTACAAAGAGAGAGAGAGAGAGAGGATTTTCCACTTTTCCACCATTGTACTTATTATGTACTTACACAAAATGGGGATGAGGCTGAGGATTGAGGCTTTGGAGAGAAGTTATGCAAGAAAAAGAAGATTACAAGAAGTTAATTGGACGTAAGTCAAGCGAAACTGCTTTTCACGAGATAGCCGCTTTTGAATGCATGCATAATTTACCTCAAGAAGGAAAACAAAAAACTTTTTGTGAATGAGGCGTAGGAAAGTTTGCAAAGGATTCCTTGTACTTATACCGTATACATTTACTTTTGAGCATTTGTACATACAAACAATACCCTTAATTGCATCTCTAAGTAATCATTTTTTACAATGTCGTAATGAAAAAATCTTTAGTTAATATTTTTTTCAAAAAATCAATTATACATTAAATTGTATTCCGAATCAGTAAAAAATGGTATCATGATCTTTTTTCAGCTGCTAGTTTGAGCTACAAAATGTACGGTGGTGATGCCTCGTCTGTCTTAACCGAGAAGAGGAAACAACGCCGCATCCGAACGACTTTCACATCGGCACAGCTTAAAGAACTCGAACGGGCTTTTCAGGTAATTCCTTCCCCTTAAATTTTGAATCGAACCTTGGCCTTTCTCAACACTTTAATTGCTAACTTCACAACAAATGCAGCTATTTGAATTGCTTTAATTGACGCCTTAACACCTCAATTCCTTCATTTCTCCTACAAGTGTAAAAACCACATATCCACATCAGGTCTTCCGAGCACCTCGTAATTCCCCAATTTTCGGTGTAGTAAATGTGGCGGTGTGAAGCACAATTCATAAACCACACGGAAATAAAACGATACTCGAGATCAACAGCTTAGTTTCTTTACCTGTTCACTCACACATACATACATACTTGAAAGACTCATACTTGTATTCTCTCACGTTTCCACATGGATGCAACTTTTTGCTCATCTCATTTTACAGCTGATTAGTGGCCATAACTGAATTCCCCTTTCCTTCCGGTGAAGTGTGAGTGTGAGCCGTTGTATGTATCTACGTATTTACATCAAAGCATACGATATAATAAATAGGTACCTACATACTCGGTTTTCGAGAGGAGTCACGTGCAAAACTTGATTTACCGAGTGCATGTTTAGCATCCAATTTTCTCCAGTGTAAATATTATTTCCGCGTGGAGTGAGCCTCCGCTCAACTCTCGACTTGACACAGAGACCACATTTCCCATATCAAAAAGGGAATTGCATAAACTCAGCACGTCTCTTTTGGAGCAGTAGCGGAAGGGCAGAAACAAAGAGCAGAAATCATTTGAGCTGTCGGTTCGGACGTTGGTCGACCATTGGCCGCAAAATGCACCGACATGCGCTTCCCTCTTTCTCTTTTTGACTCTCTACTATTCCCTATCCACTGCTCTTTTGTGCGAGACACGTCTCAATGTACATAATATATACTTTTTTTTCCTTTCACGAAAGACCAGCATGCATGCACACAACTTTCCCTTTGGGTGGCCACTTCAATCTCATTTCAGATACCGAGTGTCTGGTCTGGTGGCTTCCATTGAGATACACAATTTGCTTGAGCAACTGAAAGAGAGTGGGAGAGAAAGGCCAATAATCACTTGTAAATCGGTTCCGCACAACAGATTAAATGTAAAAAGGGATTCTTTGAAATAAGCATATCATTAGTTATTTATGACAAACATAAAAAAGCAACTTCTCTCTCTCTCTCTCCTTCATACTTAAGGGCTTTAGGTACGTAGGTAGAGGATGTGCATGTGGATGTTGTTTTAGTGGGAAAGGAAGCAATTTTCGAAAAAAAAACTTGCTCTTCCACTTCCCTCAATGAGTTTTATACTTTTACCTTGTGCGAGTGTCTTCATCATACGAAATACGAGTGCGAGGCGATAAAGATATACCCTTCTTCCCTGTGCGACTCCCTATAAATAAACAAATAAGCACATAAGAGCTGCAGCGGCAGTTCCCTCAAAAAAAAAATAACTTTTTCCCTTAATCTCTTGTTTTTCTTTTGGATGGTTTCAAGAATGAGTGTTATATAGGCATGTACTTATGGGAGATGTGTGTAATGCTGGCTGGGAATGCAATAACCAAGTTTTACGACAGCGACGCGTTTCCCATTTAAATCAATCTTGGAATGATGTATACTCCTTATCTCCATAAATCCATTGTGCAGAGAGAGAGAGAAAACACTCGTTTTCCTACTCAAAGGAACAGCTCCTGCTAATGGCATTAAGGAGCAGAGAAACTAGTTTGAACTTTGGGAGTATGAGAGCGGGATTTTAAAGAAAGTTGTTCTCTCCTTCAGAAAAACCGAATCACGATAATTGTATGCATCTCACATGGCATGCCACCATCCAAAATACCCGTTTCCGTTGCCAGCTCTTAAAGTCTTAAAGCTAGTAAGAATTAGTACTTCTCCAAAAAGGGGAAATGATAGATGCTCTATATGCAGATAATATGGATCTTTTCTCTTGTCATTCAAAGAAGAAGAAAAAAACTTTTTCCATCTCATATGAATGCATACATACTATAGGTGATTATATAGGCATTTTGAAGTGTAATTGATAGTAATCCTTGGTAACCCAAACTAATGTTGTGCTATCTTGCTCACATCCAACATCCAGCATCCAAATCTCTTTCAATGTGCACACTGCAATTACACAAAGTTACTTTTTCTCTCCTTTAAAAATATACTGCATCCGAGGAAGGAATGGATGGAAATAGGGGAAGATACATAATGACGATATAGGGTCTAAGCATTTACAAAGTAATCTAGGTACCTTTTCTCTCTCTCTCTCTCTCTCTCCTAGATATAAGGGCAAGAGTGAGCTGGGATCTTGTGAAAAGGCACTTAAGAAAATTAGATAGCACACCATCATCACCAGCAAGTATCTCGCACTGGTACAGCAGTCAGGGCTGCCAAAATCGTCAGAAATTGGAGTAGGAGAAGGGCCTTTTATTTGTGGGACTACGGGGAAAGTATGAGATTACTTAGTTATTATATGGCACAACGATATGATGATATGGCATTGCAGAGGTTTTCCGAGAAGCGGAGAGAGAAGGAGAGAGATTCCAAAGATTCATTACAGCCGTAGTGTGCAGTGCTGCACAGTAAAGCACTGTCATTCCTTTCTGACGACATTTTTTCCTTCTCTCTCTCTCTCTTTGAGCTGAAGCATTTTAATGTAATTAAATAACGCATTGCCGTCATTCTCATGATGCCATGAAGTGTTTTATGCTGCAGTCGTGGAAGAAGGAAAAAAAACTGTAGGATGGCTTTGTCTTACGCAAAAAAAATAAAGTGGACGGGGAGAGATTTCCAACTTGCTTAATTCGAATGGCATCGTGTGATTTTGACCAGCATTATGTTTTGGTGGTGGTGGTCGAGGAGTCCTTTCACAAAGTGCATTTTACAGGCTAGACGCATTCTCACTTTTTCCCTTTCACTCATTTCAGTTTAGGCCCTCAAACAAACCCTTCCATTTATATTGCATTTAGCTATTTTCCCTAAAATAGAAATCTCATTTTCCAAATGACTTTTAGGGGATGAGTATGTGTTATCCCATGCTTTTTGGCCTTGTGAGAAGAAAGTGCATCGGAGGAGGGAGGCTCCACACTTGACATTTCCTCCTAATTTAATAAGGCTGGCCAAGTAATTACGAGAATTTCATAAGGGAAATTGAAACAACATTTGCAAAGCTCGTAATTGTAATTAAAATTGCTTTACAACGTAAGCCCACAGGTTCATCTAGGAGATTCATATGAGAGTGTAAATTTGATTAGTATACATGTTTATTGACGTCAACCAGCGGGATGTAATTTATGGGCATTTTTTAAATGTATATCGTACAGATAGTTTGTGTACAATGTGTACATATTTGTGTCTTTTGAGAGCAGGATGATGTTGCCATTTTTACACAAAATGAAATATATTGCACCAGCTATTTTTTTACAACTTATTTCCATGTATTTCTACTAGGTATTGAGCAGCATTAATGACAATTGGATTAGATGGGTTGTGCAACACTGTGAAACCCAACTGGCCTCGCCTTGTTTCATTAACTTTGTATTTTTCAACAGATGAAGTCATTAAATCCAACATCATAATAAGGATGTTCACGGTTGATGGTGTCAAAACATTATATTTTGATGTATACTTTCTCTTGTTTACAATCAACTTTGGACGAATGTCTCAATAAACGTGGATTCATGCATTGGAAATTTGGAAATGGAAATACATACAACATGTCCTCACATTTTCACATTGTTTACAATTGTTCTGCGCGAAGAGGAGGACAAATCCGCAAAATAATCTACACTTTTTTATTCCATTTCCATACGACTGAGCCGGTTTTTATTATGATTGTATATAAAGCTCTCTGTTAAGTAAAGCGTAATATGATCAACTGGCTGGTTTTTATGGAGCTTTGAGCTGGTGCGTGAGCATATATCACCCAGATGAAAGGGATGGAAGGTGAAGCGAAAAGAATAAAAGATGACAAACAATGAAGAAAAACAAATATATATTATTTCTAGGGGGAAGGAAAGCGACTTTGTGATGATGATCATCTCTCTTATACGTATAGATAGACTGAAACTCACAGTAGTGAGAGGAGAAACAAAAAAGCAAGGAGCAAAGGATGTAAAAACCGAAACGTCACACTAGAGCAAACGAAATATAAATTCATGGTCTTTTTACTCGGATGAATATGGACATGTGGCTCAATATGACTTCAAGCAATGGACCAGAAAGACCTTTTTTCCTTCCGCAACTGTAAATAAAAGTCGTCATTTTGATACACTCTTCGCTTTTTTTCCACCGTGACTGACTGAGTGCTCTGCTGGTTTCTCGAACTCAAATCCTCAAAATAAATGATGGAAAAACTAGCTCGCAATTTATCAAAACACGAGTGAATAGTTGGGTCTGGCGTTGTCATTGATAAAGTGAAACTATTAAGAATGTAGGGAAAAAATTCACTTTTGAACTATAAACTATTTAATTTAAAATTCGTTTCCAATCAAACTGCACTTCATACATATATTCAAGCACCAAGCCTAGTTTTTTTCTACACATTTTTTGCCCTAGATTAAATGAACTTTCTCCAATTTGCCCAATGTTTTCAGAGAAAACAAGTTTGATTATGCAAGAAAAAAGAGGGAAAACAGAGAGAAAAAAATTACGCCATCATCATAAAATGATAATACATTGTGTCTACAACACATGGCCTTGTTTTCTCTCCAAACAGTTCTTCTGTGAGTGGGTGAGGAGAGGTGGCAGTGAGCAAAACACAGAAGAGAAACGGTTACTCATCTCTTCTACTTTTCGTCTTCAACTCTTTAGACTTTGTGCATGTGGTAATAATCCTTTCCTTGCTTTCTCCGTATGAATAACGATTGACGACTGGGGCAAAGAGTGACACTCGCACATTCTAATATGTAGGATTCCTTTCTACCTCATTTGTGTCATATATTTTTCGGATTCGAATCCATTCTGTAATTGTTGTCTTGCAATTCTTCCGAGGTTTGAAATGGTCACCGATACTTTATGTTGTATGCACATTGGTATTATTATTTGGGGAGCACGACAGTCAATAATAAATAATGACCATGTAAATAAAGAACGTTCTTGGAAAAAATAGCTTGGACATTTTGTGTCCCGCTTAATGAGGAATGAATGGTACAGCACTTTTTTCCAACAATGGCAGACTTTAATGAAAGAAGAATGAAGTTCCGCTAAATTTGCTGAGTCAACAATGACAGGTGGTGTGAGATCAACAAAAGCAGTGGGCTCTTCTCCCCCCACCAGCACCGAAACCTGAGAGGGTCAAATACAAAATATAAAGCTTTTATGTAAATGGAAACCCTTCATGATAATGATCAAGATGTACAAGTTGACACTTTTACAACCGCATTGATCATCCTCTGGTTAGTTGGGAGGATGAAGAGAGCTTTCCATCCGACTCCCTAATCATGCAGTCATAATGAAAGGCATTTTTACCCTATTGTTTTGAAGGAAGATCCTGTTTGCATTATCTTAAGCTTTAAATATGGCCTTTGCCCCTCGATTTATTTTCGACGTATATCGAGTTTTAATTTTTATCCATTAGCATATGATGTTAAACATTATAGAAACACAGATCGTACTTGTTTATTTGTGATGAACAATGAAGGGCCGTTCTAAATATGCCAATTGTTTCTTTCAATTATATGTATCAAGTTTTTTTACAAGTTTAGCATTCTCGTTCTGAATGCAGCATAAGTAGGTAATTACTCGGAACAAGTTAAAATACATTTAATCTTTATTTTCATCCACATGAAATGGTTTGGTGGCCGTGACCATGCAAGTGTTAAAAGTAAATGATGCTTGACGTGATGCTTCTCAAAATGTATAAGTAATTGAAAAGAACATATCTTGTATTAGCTCTACAGATATTTGTACATATGTTCATTTCCTTCCTCCACTTTTCAAATCCGCATTCGCCCAAAATCACATACATATTTATATAATTTACATGGCTGAAACAGTGTTTCAGAATTACAACATATGAGTGAAATTCGAGATGAATGAGATTTTGCTACATTTCCTGAACTCTCAAATATGTATGAGCTTTCATGTATGTATGTGCTACGATCTTTCACACTATGCCCGTACTTAAAAACCAATTTATACATAATTATGAATCATTGGGTAATTACTATATAGTTTTCAATTATTAAAAAACATTTACTAATGCCAATCATGGCTTTGTTTTCGCTTAGGACTTGTGCTTTTCAGCACGAAGCAGGCGTTTTGAAATTTAACGGTTTTTAATAACTGTTTTCAACCGGTTTTAGCTGTTTAGTTGGTCTATTGCAATTTCCGACATCACGACCATAAATCTCTCGCTATTTCCAGCATTATGACACCCCACATGATTTTTTAAAAATGTAACGGTTTTAACGATTTGTAATTGTTTTTTAACGTTTTCTAACTGTTTTTTTATATTTTTTTTGCTTAGGTCTGGTTCCAGAATCGTAGGTGAGTCAGAGTTTAAATTTTCCCCTTTAAAATAACGCTTTCGAAAGACATTACGATAAATTAATAAACAATTTTTTACTTTGCAATGCCTCGTAGGGCGAAGTTTCGAAAGCAAGAACGCCTCGCGCAACAGAAGAGCTCTAGTACCAGTTCCAACGGATCAAATAGCTCGCAAAACTCTTCCGGAACGAATAACAACACTGGAAGCAATTCAGTAGATAGTAGTATTAGTCCCTCCAGCCTCAAGTCTCCTGACGTGAACGGCAAGTCGTCGAAGGAGAACGCGAAAGTAGAAAGCGGACGTAAGTTAACTTTCCCTTACATATCTTTATTAGCAACTGATTCAATTTCATTGTTTCCACTGACCTAATATCCTCCTATGCCCTCATATCAACATATCAACATATTTAAGCTAAGCATAATCTTTCAAAGTGCTTTCATCCATTCCCACATCACTTTGCATATCTCCATTCCATATTATTTCCATTTTTTTTTGTCTTTGAAATCTCCCTTTCAAAATAATTGTGAAAGTAATAATCCTGATTACCAGGCCAGATTTACAAAAAAAAATTACTTGACTCCGGCAGACAGACAGAAGGAAGTAGATATACGTCTGAACTGAGCAGCAGCATCCAAAAAATAACACCGAGTTACTTAGCAATTGGAGGAGCTCATCTGACGAAACTTTTGCTCCCTTGCAGTCAACCTACAGGGGAAAAAGTACATTCACATCCCGACTTTTCCTCCTCGTTGTTATGTGTGTATGTGTGCCCGTTATAACTCTCATATTGGTTATTTTGAATCGCTAAATACTATTTTATATATTTGGGGAAAAGCGAGGCGTTGTTTTTCTGTGTGTTGCCTCACACGAGCATCATGTGGCACGGAGTGGTTGCTTGACATTAAGTGAGACAAATGGTGGAGGCAATGTGAGCCGCAATTTCCTAGATTAAACCGTCACAAGGCAACGCTCCACTACTGGGGCTTTGGAGAAAGAGATTCTTTTTTTTCCCTTCCTTTCACTTTCTTGCCTTTTCTCCTTTTGTGAATGCATCAAACTAAATAAAAAGGAGGAATAAAAAGTTGTATAAAAACAAGACACGAGTGCCAGAAATACACAGAGAGTTACATAAGTTGCTCTCTTTTTTCCCCGTTTCTCTCCTTCCAAAAGAAGCGAGAAAGAAAACCTTTTTTTTTCAGAATGGGTTTGTTTGTTTCTAATTTCTTTTTAACGGGTGCCATGCATGTACGTATGTATGTACTTTTTCCTTCCTGGATGCATATCCCTTTTGATTAGATGCTGGATACTTATTTCACGACTCTTTGCTGGATGCTGGATGCAGTAGTGCGGCAATAATAATTTTTCATTTTGTATTCACAAAAAAAGAAGAAGGAGTCTGCTCCGAGTAAATTAGGGAAGAAGAAAAAGGACCACCCCGAGAAGGGAGCACACACAAATACCAAGTCCTATATTATCATTCTTCAATTGTTTTCTTACATGTCTCATACAGCTTAAAAAGAAAGATCGATTTTTGTTGTCGCTGAGCTGAAAAAGAACAAAAAACGTTCTTCATCCATTCTCTCCTGTTTTTGTGTGGCGCAGCGATTTCCTCTCTCTCTCTCTCTCTCTCTTCTCCTTTAATTAGAAGATTGTGCTCAGGGAAAGAAACTTTTCTGATGAGGCGAATGAATTTAATCAATCATCTAAATCGATTGCTGCATCCGAAATTAGCCTGGATGAATCAAAAGGGAGATTGAGCGTGTCGTTGTTCTCAAGGAAGGAGCTACAAGGGAGAACTAAATACATGCTACGGTAATAAAGTGTGAGCTGTGAGAACTGAGAAGAAGGGGGATTTCGGTACATATGAATAGCTTCTTAGGTCTTATTAGTCGACTTCCACTGTCACAGTGAAGGCATTTATTACATCACTTTTTTTCCGTCTGTGGTGTGCTTCTTCGTTTTTGAGTGTGTGAGCTTCCTCCCCAATTACGAGGCTCCTTTCCAATCAGCTAGTGGCTGCTCACAGCTCCTTGTCTCGTCTCTCTGCATTTCTCCTCCTTCTTATTCAACTCTCTCCATATTGTTTCCGAGCCATGGAAACGACTTTGTTATAGGAGCTGTAGTAGCTCAGTTTGGATTTTTTGGATGATGTCACACTGCCTTTGCAATGAAATGCACTTACCATTTTCTTGTGACATTTTGTACTATGTGCTATTATTACAGAGATATATAGGAAAGTTGCCGTACCTTGTCATAGTGAATGGGCTCCGTGAGAGTGAGAGGAAAGGTGGAATAATCATTGACTTTTCCCCAGAGGACGTACGATGCGTGATTCTAATTGCAGGATGCCCTCAAACTAACAAAGCTGGGGAATGTTAACTTAATTGCTATTAGGAAAATTGCAGTAGGATACCTTTTACTGAAAAGTTTTTAGCTATTAAATATTAGCTTTTTTTTTAAAAAATGTGAGAAGACAATTTTGATTCTGCTTTTCGGAAAGTTCATAACTTGCAAACAAGCAATTTCAATTAAAGTTTGCAGTTGTTGGCTACCTCTTCAAAGCTATCGTGTATATCATACTTATTTTGGTAAAGCTATCTCGTNTGGCTACCTCTTCAAAGCTATCGTGTATATCATACTTATTTTGGTAAAGCTATCTCGTTATTGGCTTCCTACATGCTAGCATTTCCTGTTCTATCTAAAATATGTGCGTGTAGCAAATTAGCCCATAAATACCTAAATTTGAGTAGTTAAAATATCTACTAAATATCAAGACTAAATGTTTTGTATGTAATACTCATCTTTCTATCAATACTTGATCCTAGTAATAATACAGTATTAGCATGATGGAGAATGTCTGGCTGGCAGTTAAGCCAGAGTCACCTCTAAAACTGTGCTTTCCTCCCTCACAGAAATTATGAGAAAGGACTTTCCTTCGCCTAAAACCTGTAAGACAAATGTACCCCAAGATGAATTGTCGACTTCGTGTCCAGTGCTTTGCGGCGTGTGTTTTAGAGTCGCGCTCGAATTGTTTGGGAAGAAACTCCTGCATGCTCCGTCCCAACTTTTACGAGAGATTCTCTGGAGTCTCTCGGTAAACAACAAGAGTTGTTTCCCTGGAAAAAACTTGGTTTTCCTTGGGAAGATGCTGGAGCTGTGCTCTCGTTTCCTTCTTTTCTTTCTCTCTCTCTCTCTCTCTCTCTTTGCCACTACTTTCTCCTTTTGTGTGTGTGTATCCCTCTCCCTCTCTTTTCTCCTTCCGTCTCCCAATGGAAGAGTGGAGAAGAAGACAAATGTGAATCGGGTTTTCACACTACAACTGGCAATAAATATGGCTGTCATTAATAAGAAATAGTAGGTGAAACTTTTTTTCCTGTGCGCTCTTCCTCCTTTCGCTCTGCAACTGGGTATACTGGGTGAAAAGGGAAAACCTCAGTTTAACATATGGTTACCTGTTATATAGCACATATTTTTCATACAATACTCATGAACATTGATTTCCTTCTGGTAACATAAATCTAATGCCACTCTTGTCTTTTCTTCTTTTTTTCATATGGACCCGTGTGCGTGTGCTGTGGTGCTGCTGATGGATGAAATCGGGCTGGAACTTTGGAACATGTCCTCTTGTGTTTGTGGACCTCTTCTCTTACATTTTACTTGACTCCGTGCAGTCAGTAAACTTCATCACTGTAGCGGCGGCGGAGGCAGTGGAAACTCAGGGATTGTGTCTTCCCCGTCACCAAGAGGGAATCAGTCCCCTTGCAAGTCTCCAGTTATTCCTTCCACGCATGCTTTTACTCCATTAATGCTAACACCCAATCCTTCGCCAATTTCATCGAGTTATGGGCTCAGTGCGAAAACTCTCTTCTGAGAACTTGTTTACGTAGTCAAGAAATATTATGTGAGTAGAGATCTTCTATTTTTCCCCGCTGTATAGTATTTACTGTAGGCTTGTATGTGGAACGTTTTGGGCTTGGGGAGGACAAGATGTCAAATAGGATGGATCTAATTTTTTTGAGGTTTCTCTCAAAGCTCAGAGTAGTGTCGCTGTATAATTTTTTATAACACTAGGATCTTCCACTTGAGTCATTTGTGTTCTCAAAATAGAGTTTTTGCAGATTGAGAGAGAGAGCAATTTTTTGTGTAAATATTATAGAGGTTTTGTGGCGAAACTTTGTGCAAATATTAGTACACTTGTTATATTAAACTAGTTTCTGGAATTATCGAAAAAAAACATTTGCTGTAGATGTGGGTGTCTTCATCACTAGATATTGTATTTATATCTAGTCAATTTTTTGAGAAGACTTTAAATAAGTATACATACATACATACATACATATAAATAAATATATTCTTCAAGGTACACACGCGTTACAACCAAAAACAACCAAATAATATTTCTGAACTACCTGTTAGAAAGTTAAGCCAAAAAATTGATACTACATTACTGACATACATACATACATATATTAATACTATAATCGTAATTTGTAAAGTATTAAGTTTATGGAGGGTAAATATTGTAGACGTGACTTGGGGTGATGTAATTAATTAATTGTATGAGCCATATATAATGTTATGTTTAAAGTAATTGTTATGTTGGCAAAATTGAGCGGCGAAATGTTCCAGAGCGAGTTTTTTGTTGATGTTTCATTTCCACCCAGACGATGGGTGCTGTATTATTCTCTAGTCTCGATCAATTTTTCTATTTTCCGTTTTCTGCTGGAAAAAGGATTATTTTTTATATTTTCAAGATTTTTATCATTACATGGTGATAATAATTTGAGAGAGACGAACACGATAAGGAATAATATGCTGCTAGGAACACACACGATTTGATCAAATGCTCAAAAACACGATGAAACATGGATGTTTACTGAAACGATTTCCTACAAAAGATTGAAAGCGTCTTCGACAACGTTACATGATTTTACTCACAGATTACTTTTATAATGGTCAAAAATACACACGAGACAAAATGAAGATATTAAGATGATTGCTGACGACTTAGCCATGTTGTAAAAAAATGCGAATTTAAAGTAGATGTTTTACTCTATTCATTGATATACGATCAACTCCGTGTAATTCAAAGTATGGGAAAAAATATTAGATCCTCCTTATATTTGTGATGTGAACACCGTGAACAAAAAATATAACTGATTTTTATATGCATTTTTGTCAGTTTCATTTACACAAGATATATAAAAAGTTTAAAAAACACAACTTGTGAAATATTGTAATGTACCTATAAATTTAATGTGCAAATAAAAGTCGAAGATTGAGTGGGATAAACATGCGCTCATCTTAAATGATTTCTGATAAGTAGTATTTACTTTGAAACATCGCCAGCAGCTTGTTACCTAAACGCAAGTGAAAGTATAATGATTACTTTCGTCCATTCAATGAAATAATGGAAAATGAATTTTGCGATTTATGTACGTAACTTGCATGTAACTTTGCAATTGTAGCACCGTCAGGTTGTGATATCAAAGTAATGTCCACGTAAACGACGTATGCAAATGTAGAGTACACATAGTATAAGCACCTTATATCGAGTAACTGATTTACAATATACGCAGCAGGTTTCATTATTTAAATTTGACTACATGTTATAAGATTTGTTGCGACGAACCTATCAACAATCAAATGTGGCTCCATTGCAGCATACTGATTTTTCCTTAGAACGACCCTTACGGATTCTCTTTAAAAATATTTGTCTGAGGTTTCCCTGTCAGGCACTTTGAAAAAAGTGAAGAAACCAAGAAATGCAATGTATGTAGTATATAATTTATAGAAATAGAAAAAAACTAACTTCCAGTACTTTGAGGAGGATTCAGTCTGCGTTTGTTTTTGGTTTTAGTAGTCTTCTGATGTCGATTTCGTTTTCTATTTTTAAATAACTAGAAACAAGTGTGTGGATTTTTTGTTTTTGGAACGGATAGAATCTTATGTAGATATTTTAGTAATGAGAAAACGATGTTTTAAATTTGCTACTTGATGTCCTACATATGAATATGGTTTAATTATACCTGTCAAATTATTGTCTTCGAATTTGAGATGTCTCATTTCGCCCCAAAAGGTTGAACTTTCATAGACAATGACTGAGTAGTCGATTTTTTTTACTTAAATACACATTTACTAGCATTAGATCTCGCTACGTTAGCAATTAGCATCGTCATCGGCACTTTATGATTGTAAATACAATATATGAAACCGAGCACAGGCCAATCTTCCTTCTGCTGAAATGGAGGGACTCGCTCCTCTCCGCAAGAACGAGCAACTTTCGATTTCTTTTCGAAGCAACTTTAAAAAAGGAAT
>JAHZMY010003296.1:0-17212 GCA_027743915.1 Seira sanloemensis | reverse complement strand
ATACAAAGCACTCTCAGATATTACGTAGGGGGAAAATGAGAGAGAGAGAGGAAACTGAATCGTATGATGATCATACGATGATATTAGGTGAGCCAGCAAGGCAAATAGTTTTGCACTCTCACACGACTCAGGATTTGAGGCGAGAGGCGCATAAGAGAAAGCAGGGTTATACTGAAAATAAAATGATCAGTTGCAATTCTTTAACCGTAATAATAACGTTAATAAGCTTTTGTATTTTGGATGGACAACTGAAAAAAGGCAGAAATCGCAGAAGAGAGAGAGAGATGAGATGAAGCAAACATGATGATTATCTCGTTGTGCTAATCCGCACTCACACAAAATGTGTACATGCATACGTGGGAAGGCTTCCTGCCTCCTTTTGCCCTTTACTTCAGATTTGATTCCTTTTCTGCCCTAAAACATCCTTTAGTCGTCGCCAATATAATGATGCTGATATTTTGGCAATTGCAATTATACGATTAGATTATGGAGGCCATCTGTAGACATTGTAATCATAATTGAGGGCAAAAATGCTCAAAGTGAGAAGGAAAAGGAATTTTTTTAGACACATCAAGAAACATGTTAGACCCTTTCGTTTTGAGGGAGAGAGGAATTATATCAGTAAAGTATAATTATTAGGTGAAGAAAGTATTGTGAATTGTAGAGAATGTCTTGTGGTTTGAAAACGTGCAACGCAGAAAAAAGGGTTTCCAAAGACGTGCACATTGAGAGAGGGAAGTAGTAGAGAGAGAGAGAGATTGATTTAAAGGCTCCCTTCTCTCTCTCTCTCTCTCATCACCATTTATACAGATTTTTGCAAAGAAAAACATTTTTATACATGTATGGTGGCAGACCTTGTTTCTGAGATGATAATGATAATGGAGGATGATGATAAAAGAGAAATTACGAAAAAAGTGGATATCAACACGACCGGAAGCTAAAGGGAAAAAATATCTTGAGATGATGTGCATGAGAAGGCAAATATTATAAAAGTGTATTATTTTCTTGAAAGGAGTTCATAAACAAGAAGAAGAAAAAGAAGTTTTTTTTTGTGCTGACAACAATTCGTTGAATAAAGTAAGGGAGGCTCTGTAAGTCACATGCGGATTGAAACCAGATGAGCTTTTTTCAATGGGGTTGAGTTAAGAGAGAGAGAGGAAAAATTGTTATGATGGCAATACAACAGATTTTTTGGCATGTAAGTAATGAAGTTACTGTTGAAAGGACTGGACTGGTGTGAGGTCTCCCTGTGTGTTTTGCCTTCGCTCTCGTCAACGACCAAAAAAAAGTCCAGTCCACTCCAGTACCACTAAACCTTCTGAAAAAAATCTATAATAATCACGCCGACATAAGGGCAGATATTGGGAAATAACTTGGTCCTTTTGCCTGATTACAAGAGGCAGAATGTAATATTTGTAAGTTTTACAAGAAAATTGACTTCTTTTCACAAAAAGAGACTCATTGCTCACTTGAAAGAACGGCGAAAAAAGTGGAAGATGAAGTTTAACATTTTCCACATCTTGTAATTTGTTAGGATGAGCCGCTAAACGTTTTCTTGTCAGATCTTTTGTTTACCTGAGAGACACAAGGAGGAAACAAAACACATTTTTTTTCTCTCTCACAAATTTTTACATTTTTCTTTCTCCTGAAAAAAAGAGGGAATATAAAATGTATGAATGCATGTTGTACAATATTATATCCATCAAAAGACATAAAGAACATTATTGTTTTGCGCGCTTGGATTTTTTCACTTTGTAATTCACATCGAATGTGAAATATTATTATGTTTTTTCTATTGTACAAAGTTGACTTTTTGAAAGATCAGTTAAAGTGGGGAAGACGACGAAACAAATCTTCCTCCTTTTTTAGGTATTTCAAGAATTTTTTTTATTTAATTTTCTCCCTTTTCCAAAGAGATACATATTTTTTTCCATGGCTCGGACTCTCAAAAGGTTTTTAAAGGCCTCCTTATAATAACAATGATCTTTTGCCTTCTTCATATTTTAGCGATTGATTCTCATGTAAATAGCTGGCCTATTTCGAATCACATGGAATGTGAGAAAGGAACAGTTAGGCAGAGTGTGTGTGTGCACAATGCCCCATGATGCCACAACTCAATTAATCTGGCAAGAACGCAGACTCCTCTCCGCTCATAAATTTGTTTTCAAGACTTTCTTGAGTCATTACCCCGTTTTTCACATTTCTTTACAAAAAAAATTCCAGCACAATAAAAGCAGTCTTAATTTTTCAATGAGCATAATTAGGAATGAAAACTGACAGTAGCGTAAAAAAAAGTTTCACGTCACCTTCCGAACGTGCTCAACACTTCAAAGCTTATTAAAAAGGGAAGAACAAACAGTTTTATGAAAAGGTTAATGAGATAATGCCATGATTAGTGGGTTTTCAACAGTCGAAAACGAGTCAACTGAGAAAATACAGGAAAAGTATCCCTTAAAATACTATCATAACATTGTTTCAACGTTTTTTTTAAAAAAAGGATCATATCTACACAAGCTTTACATGATTCAACATGCTCAGTTTCTCCTCAGATTTGGAGTTATGAACACATTTCACATTTTATTTTTGGTGTTGTTTCGTAGGTAGCAGTGGTGATAATAGTGATTGTTTTAAAACACTTTGTTCTCCAGACTTTGGACGAGTGTAATGCTAAAAGTGTACCTCAGCGAGAGAGAAAAAAGTTCATAAATCTTTTTTTCCTTTGCAACTCAAGGGAAATTCCGACAAGGAAAAGAGAACAGAGAGAGAGAGACAAAAAGGAACTTGTGGGATTGGGATTAACTTTAAATATATATATATTCGTAGGGCGGCCTGAGAACAACATTATTTTGTGAAATCGTTTCTTCTCTTTTTAATAATAATGATAATAATAGTAATTCCAAATGTTTTGGTTTCGTTCAAGTTTTAACCTGCTCGTACTGAAACTGTGAGCTAAACTTGAAGTGATTTTCAAATTGCACTTCTTCAGACTTTTTACTTGGTCGATTTTTTCTTTTTTTTTACGTTTTTTGGAATATTTTATGAAAACCCGTCATTTTTGGACCTTTAGAAACTTACGTACATACAGTCACATAAGAAAGAAACTTAAGTTTGGCATATGTACGTGCTAGAAAAAAAACCTTTCAGCTTGTTTATGCATATCACCAATACCACCTAATCTTTTCTCTTAGGTCATTTAGTGTACTGGGATGGAATTATCCTAAAAAATTATTTTTAGAGCTAGGCAAAATAATCCAAACGTTTGTTGTTTTTTTTTCTTTGCAGAAAGAGGAATGCTTTGGTAAAAATGGGCACGATTTCCCTCAAGTCCATTACGATTGGCTAAAGGACGTTGCCGACGCCGTGAATAAAAATCTTGGTGATTCACTCACTCCCGATCGGTTGAGCGAATTGAAGGTAGGCATGCGTTTTTGTGCTGTATCTCACATTCCCCCAGTCCCTTTGTGTGGGTTGCGTTTGACGATCATTTTGATATACAAGACAAACTTCACAATTTTGATCTTTGGATCCCACCGTCGAATTGTTCAAAGATAAAAAGCTAATAAGAATAATAATGCTCTTTTCAAGTAATAAATATTTCTGACAAGAGATTTTGAAAAATCTCATTACTTTTTCAACCCCCTTTGATCATTTCATAGGCGAGTGAATATAACCTAACGCAAGATTATTTTACGCTCCCTCAACACTACTCTAGGCGCAATTCGCCCCACTAACGTGACAATTTCTTTTTAAATAACGTTTGTGAATTGTCTTTCTGAATTTCAGGAGGAAGAGGTTCTCAAGTCAATGTACCGAGGCCTTCAAAAGTTGGCAGTCGGCTTGGAGCAGGTCGTCCTGGATCAAGGGATCCATGGCGGTAGTTTCTACAAGCATTTCAACGAAGCTGAATTCCAGCTGAAATATGTAAGTGTCAAACAGAACAATTAAATTACTGCTTTAAAACTATATCGTAAAGAGTTTTTTTGTACGGTGGTGACTGGTGACGCTCAGTTTTACGTCCTTTCGAAAAAAATACACCATTTTCTTCGAGACTTTATCCCGCTGTGATAATAAAAGTGCTCGTGAGGTTGCATGTCAAAAAAGAAGGAGCGTTTGCTTGGCATTTTCTCCACTTTTTTTTGCAAAATAACAATGAATCAAAGAGGTCTACAATCTTCACCTGAAAAACTATGAAACACAATGGTTTGAGATTATACTTAAAGCTATAATTTAGATACTTCTTTTCCCTGTGCATGTTTGCACTTATTTTTTTTGTGAAAAGGAAACTCATTTTCATTGGTCTACAGACATTTTAATAAATCCATTTAGACGGAGGAGGTGTTCTCCTCTGATTCATAATAATCATGTAATTAAACATGATTTTCAGATTGGAGGGCATGACCATCGTCCCACCACAAAAACTGCAACTCTCTTTTCTCGTTTCAGTCTTGATGGAGCCCTTTAATTTCAATGTTTGTTTTTTTTGCATTTTCTCAGGTACTGTGTGAATTTCAAATTGCCATGATGGAGAAAAATATCAAGTACGAGGATGTGACCAGAGAAATCATGGACACCAACTTTGCAAAGCTGGATGACAAGACATGGAGGAATTTCCGTGACTTCACAATTTTCAGAGACTACTTGAACACATTGGAATTCATTCGAGAGAGTTTCGAGCACTTCTGGAAGCTCGCGAAGCGGACTCAGAGTTAACTTCCTTCTTCAACCAATCATCATTACGCTACGTGAACAAAATAGTCAATTAAAACAAAGCCAAGGACAAGTATGGAGATTGGAGGAAGCAAGTGGAAATCCCACCAAACCTAAACTTATTTAGGATAGTTCTAACAACAAAATATAATTTATTGAGCTATGACGCTTAGAGGAACAATGAACTACGAAATCTTCCAAAAAATACATAGAACGAGTCTACCTCAGAATACGACGCGTCGAAATTGGAGCATTTTTAAACAAAATGACGTTCAACTCTCGTCTACTTAAGCGAAGCCTCAGAAGAAACAATGGAGAAAAGTCGAGAGGTACTACAATCAACACGAAAAAAATCGTCAACTTTTTCTCGACGTCTCATGCGTTTACGTAAATACATGCTGAGACAACAACTACTATTTTTTTGAAAACCTGTACGAAACCAAAGTTAACTTTTAACTGAAATGTAGAATATCTCCCACGCGTGTCACATTTTTTCCAGATTTACAAAAATTGGCTAAACAATCATATCATGAATAGATTTACATACAAGGCAAGTTTATTTTTTCTCAAGAAAAATTCAACATTTTGCCCTAATTCGAGTGAATATCAGAATGCCCCGATCCACTTTTGTGAGTCATTATATTTTTTGATAAAGAGTAGTAGGGATGATCACAGTTTGAGAATTTAATTTTAGGCGTAGGAACTCAAGCATAGTAAAAATGATTTTTGACTAGAGTATAGCATACTCCTTCATTGTGTACATAATATGTCGAAATTTCGTAGAACTAGCAAAGTATTTTAATTATTTCATAAATTATTCATAGGGAAAATAAACTTGACTATAAAGTTTAATGCATGACAATGATGAAACAAGTGTTTTTTTAGTGTTTCAAAGTACTTAAATTAGTGTAGTTTACATAGATGCGGGTGGGTAGGTGGTATAGGTAAAAACTCATTTTTTTCTTGGTGCGTAAAAAGTATTTTAGGTTATAAAAGTTTAAGAAGTACGGTTAACCTTGTCGTTAGGTTAAACATTTAGTACCTGGTTCTGATTTGATTCAGTTTCAACATAATCTTGTTGTAAGATGTAGGGAAAGCTAAGATGATTTGAATGTGTCAAAAAAATAATCAAACTCTTGCGAGTCCCTTCTTTTTTGTAAATATCAATGCAATCGTTTGCAATGCACATAACTACAACCTTATCATGTAGATCTAACGAGTAGCAAGTATTACAATATTGATAACCACCGACTACTACTACTACTACCCAGCTTTTCTCCTAATTTATTTTGTTCTTTAATCTCAATTCATTTCATGCTGTATAGAAATATTTTTTGCCATGCAATATACCAGAAACGTTTTATACCTCCATCCTTTGTCTCAAAAGGAGCTGTACTTTTGATGATTTTTAAACTATGATTTTTTTTGTCTCCTTTAAAAAATCGTAGATATATTTATTTATATAACTTTTGGCTTTTAAGCTTCTAAGTCCGTATGTAACTATTTATTTTTAATTACACAGATTGAAGAAAAATAACATTTTTAATTTTTACTGTTTTATAGACTGTGATATAATATATTTTTAAATATTTTTGTTGCTATATGTTTTGTGTAGAATTTACGCGTAACTATCAATCCTGGACAGAACTATGAATTTTATTAGAATTTAAAAGCAAGTAGAATGGCGAGTTTTTTCTGCTAACAGTTTCCCTCCCCATTTTTAACTTATTTTCGAATCGGTTCGAATAGAACAAATCTTCGTGTTTAGGGATAGGTGAGTCTGCGTAATTTATGTCTTGTGGAGTAGTGTTGTTGTTTCCAACGCTTTAATTATTGTGTGTATTAAAGGAACATATTATAGAGAGTATATATTACATCCTCTTAATTTATGTAATTCATGATCTGATATTGTGCTTACCAGAGAGGCTACTATTATTATAAATGGTATATTTGAAGGCGGAATCATCAAGTTCTTTTGATGTAGTTTAGTCGCCGCACACACACATACACGTGTTCCCTTCAAATTCAATGCAAAAATAAATGGTATTAAAAGTTTTTGTTTTCAAAATCCTCTTTTGCCTTGTGATGACCAGTTATTTCTTCCACAAACTGTGACAATGAGTCACTCTAGACTGCATGATGAATACGGCGACATTATATTACCACCAGCATTCACATTTACATTAAATGCTTCCTTGTACCCACTTCGGTGCATTTAATGAGTTAATTGAAGTCGGAATTGGAACTTGAATTTGAACTTTGAACAGCAGACATAAGCCTTATTACGTACATTTGTCATATTGTCATTACGTTGGAATATTTTATGAACCTTATCTTGTTTAATGTTTTTACATAGCTTGAGTTGTCTTTGTCTTCTTCTTTCCATTTCAAAAGCATGCATTGTGGAATGGGCTCAAGTGCAGTCACGGTTTTTCGCCTGTGGACGCCATCTATTGCGCACCATTTCCATTGAGAATTTAACGGTTTTATTTCAATTAATCCTATGCAATGAAATTTTTAATAGTACTCCTACGACGAATGATTAGAAATAGCTTGCATATTTTGAAGATTTAAGTCTTGCCTATGGTATTTAGTTAAAACCTTTACTTATACTAACGAATCCTCGAAATTCATGTCTTGTACTTAACTCGACAATTAATCTGTTAGACATTGGTACCGGCATGGCATAGAATACCAAGCTTTTGGATGATTTTAATGACATTTCAATGACGAATATTCAATCTACAATTTATATACACTGCAATTTATACCTAGCTTCCCAGGGTGCTAATTTCACATGTGTTTTACAGGGATTTACGAATGTTAATGCCACTATGACAATGAGGCATTATAATTGCTGGATAATCAAGACAGTGCTCCGAGATAGCCATTGTAACAACTTGGGTATGGTTAATTTTACTAATAGCAATCGGAATGTACATGAAAAAATGGCAGAGCGATTGCGCAATGAATTAATTACTAAATAATTACATAAGTATACTGGCAGTTAAACATATTGTAGGTTACTGCTAGAAATAAATACACGACAGACGATGAATTGCTAAAGAAAAATAGTGAAAGTTGAATTTATTGATCATAACGTTAACAACATTCATGCCTCCACTCGTATGAATTTATATATGGAATACAAATGCAAACTTTGTAGAGAAAAAAGTTCTGTATTGAATGAATTGTAGCATAGAATCTATTTAATGATATTCCGAAAGGCTCTCACACAAACATTTGGAAAGAATGTAAGTATTGTTCAGCATAAGGCTTATTTCGTCCTGGTCTTTTTACCCTTACCTTGCTTTGCTACCCGAGGCGACGCTGGGCTTGACGGGGAGGAGGACTCCTTCTTGATTTTTGTTGACATGTCACTGAAAGGTTTTATTAAAAATATTCGTTAGATGAAGTTGACTTATGCATTTTGCTCTGGCTACAAGTTTATAATTATCAACTTACTACATAGCCGACGTAGCAGAATCAGCTCCCTGCGTTCCCTTTCCGACGTCTTGTTTTCCTCGACGCTGCTTCTTTGGCCTGTATCCTGTCCTCTCGTACTTGGGCAGCCACCTCTCGGGGTCCGGCTTCCTTTCTGGGTCTATCTTCTCTTTAGGCATCTTGGACTTACACTTACCATGCTTCTTCTTAGGCTGCTTCTTCCTTTCAACAGTCTCCACAGTGGCGACTTGGGGAGTGGACGGCACAGAATCGGGCTTCGTTTTCTTTGCGAGCTTCACATTGGCCAGCCAATTGGGCGACTCCAAAGTAGCCATGTCCAAGTCTTCCGGAGGTGGGACTGAGGGGAGTTCGCTGCTAAGTTTGTGAGCTTTACTTATGTCATACTGCGCATAGGCCACTATAAGCTGAGCAAGTGTTGTGATATCATCAGGCGACGACTTTCGCAGCTCCTCCAAACTCTTCACGGCCTCGGCAAGGTCCCCTTGCTGCATCATTAAAGAAGCCGCTTGACGCCACAAGATGTTTAATCGTTTTTTGTTACCCTGAAGATAATAATATGAGTAATTCATAATTAAATTGTGACGCTTGAAAAACATTTTGAAAAAATTAGGCATAAATTGCATTTATCATATACCTCTTTCTTGCGGTAGAAGTCCACAGCTTGTTTAACCGTTGTAGCGGCGTCGTTGACCCGACCTTCTTGCTGGTACAAAGTTACAAGAGCACCGATTATACCAGGCTTGAACGAGTTNGATTATACCAGGCTTGAACGAGTTCTTTGTCAAATCTTCCAGAATTGCGATAGCTTCGTTCCGTTTTCCCTAAGATACGGATATAGATTTATTGATATTAGTTTTTCTACTTTCGACGTAAAAGATAAAGTCATGTAATAATGGTTGGAGGAGCATTTACATCACGAAGGAGTTGTTGCACATAACACAAATTAAAGTGCAGCGAGTCTTCTGGCTTCTTTATATAAGGATTGACGAATTTTCTTGCTGCCTCCACACCTTCAGTTTTCACAATCAGCGCGGTCTCAATCAAGATAGCCTCTTCTTCCGACTCTTCAAAACTCCACTTGGTCGTTTTGCACATATCCTTGCACAACTCCGCCTGCACAATAAGCCAAAAAATTACAAGCATTATAGGCCATTTAAATAATTAACAACAATAGCGCTGCAATCGACTTTCAGTCTCTTGGGTTTTTACCTGTCCCGTAAACAGGTAAAAAAGACATTGATTCAACATCATATCCTTGCGCTGGGCTCGAGTGAGCTTAACCTCAGCGGCTTCCGCCTTCATCGCCTTGATTCTTTTCTTCGAGTCGAAAATGTTTTGTTCCTTGTTCACACACAAAATGTTGTTGGAGGCAACAGCCACCAAGTCCGGTTGTGGAGGCTTGTTCTTCAAAACTTTCGATAGCATCGCCATGGCCTCCTTCTCCCGACCCAGCTTTTGCGTACAATACGCCGCTTGTATTCTACGTAGATTAAAAGTTTTCCATAATTTAACCGCAGACTTAATTTGCTGAAAATAACAGTTTCTATGTAATAGTGGCTTACGTAATAATAGCCGTATCCTCCAAAATTTCCTCCTCCGTCAGCCCATCCTCTTTCAGCACTTCCACCGCCTTGGCTTCTGCATCCTTCAACACCTTGAGGGCATCTTGATAGCGCTCTTCCGCGATCAAGGCACACGCCATATTATATCTCAATTCATGCGTGTCATACGCAACTTTATCCAAACGTCGCTCCTACAATTACACATTTAAAATCCAAGGGCTAAATGAAGTTGTTACAAAGCAAATATTAAACGCACATTTAAGGCTGCTTACATGTCCAGAGCCGATTAAACAAGCATTGATAGCAGCCAAGTTGGTCTGCCTCTCTTCATCATAATCGTCTTCGGCGACTCGAACCAACTCCTTGCAACTATCGAATGCCTTATCGTAATTCTCCATTCTGTACAGAATTTGAGTCATCAGCTCTTGCTTGGCTACCGAGTCTTCTTCTAAGTCAAGAACCATCTTCGCTGTATGAATATCCTGATCCCGGTAGTGACAATAGGCTCTCTCAAACCCAAGTTTCCTGGAACATTTTTGAAGAGGTTTAATTGCACATTGATACATATAAAGGGAATACACAGGATGCGAGCAGTTTGCTCTCAAGTCAAATTATTATTTTTAACTCTACTCTTTAAGATTGGGATTCTTCTCCATGAAGTTCAGCGCGTCGGAAATCCTGCCAAGTTGAATGCAGCAAATTATTTTGCAACGGAATACCAGCTCATCTTCAGGATAAGCGTGGAGCACTGTAAGAACATTCAACATTTGACCATTACATTATCAGAAGTGAAAATCACAATTACATTAATTATCACAGTTTGAGTACTCACGTCGATTGCACATTTTCACTCCACGCTCATAATCTGCATTGGACATAGCCTTATCCAAATCGGCCAGCATGCCCCTTCGTTTCTCCCTTCCCGACTCCATCTCTTTCTGCCTTCTCAACAGCTCTTCTTCACTACAATTATTTTTAAGAAATTAAATTCACTAACAACCCTAACTAAAACTAATCCATATGCGCTAATCACAAAAAAATGAGGAATCTCTAAGGCCACTGGTATCGAGGGAATCGTAGACAAACTACTAATGGTAAGTGAAAGGAAAACATTGACACATAATCAAACCATTGCAGCTGTTGCACGAGGAACATTTCCTAATCATATTATCCTCAACTTTTTGCAGAATGCCTCAGAACTTGAATTTGTCAAATGCAAAGTACACTTGTATCAAAAGACTGACAAAGTACACTACTTGCCACAATAAACTCTTTGCAACCAGCTCATGAGCTCGCCTCAAATGTGCATGCTCGCAGAAGATCTTCATCCCATGTAAATGAAATCAACTCGTAGTTTGAAACAAAGAAATTCTATTCATGAGTCTGGAAAAATGTTGGAATGCAGAAAGGCTAAAAGACCTCATTTGAATTGGTATGTTCCAGAGGCAGCTTCAGCTAGGATAACGAGTCTAAATTAAGTTACCAAAATTGAGCTATATGTTATCAGCTTTTTAAATCCATTTCAAGGAATATTCCTTACAGCGGCCGAATTGGGGCTGATATAATGAAATTACTTAACAATATTTATATTATGCACAATAGATTTAGATTCTTACGACACTTTTTCAGGAGACGGCGGTGGCCTACAGCAAGGTCCTTCGTCATCGGACAAGTCGGGATCGCAATACAACTCGGAATTCATTCGGATCATCTTGCTTGGAACAATGTCAACGTCAACGTAACACCAAATCTGCAAAGAAAAGAACGAAGTTAAGGACCACTACAGGTTTTAAACGCCCGTCCTCACAAACAAAATTCAATTAGTTTATTTCTACCTCCAAATCATTTCCTCGCTACCCTTCATTTTTTAACAAATTAAAAACTGTCCTTAAAACTTTGTATTTAAATAGATACGAATGTAAATTATTCATTTACACTTTTTAATTCAGAAATTAAACCGCCATTTCTCACTAAACTGACGTCATACTTTAATTTTCCTCGACAATTCCTCTATTTAAGTATCCTACTACGCTACATGCCTTTAAAATCAACAACTGAAGGTCCCTTTAACCTTAACCTTATCATGAAGGCCCCAATACTAAAAAATTAATGTCTTACCTAATTGTCAGTCCTTGAAGTATTTTCGTCACAGGAATTAATCGCTTGCTCCTCAAATTTCAACTCTGAAAAAACACAAAACAAGAAAGTACAACAAAAGTACTTAATAACAACGACAAAATGAGTTTAAAAAACTATATTTATCTTACGCCCTGCTAAAATGTAAAAATTATAGGAAGCCGGCAAAAACCATGGAAACAAACATGCAAATCCATCCAACCTGCTAAACAGAATCGACAGAACTAATTATAATCATTAAAAAATCGATTAAACTTTGAAATCTGTATAAATAAACGTGATTAACCAAAAATTACATCGAAATGTTAACGTACCGCAATAGTTTTAAGAATACACTTTTTGTTTTCGTAAAAAAACAAAAATTACTCACTTTCAAGATTTAACTGCGACAAAAAGCTACAATATTTTTTCTACAAAAGCCGAATCCCAGCCCTCTGTTACAAGTGAGAAGACATAACTTGAGTTTAAACCTCAACTCCGCGCCACCCCTTCTTTTGCACTCTGCTTCATGTGCAGTTTTTCCAATAGGCTTCTCTGGGGTCTGCGCAGGTGAGACGGCTCTTGCAGTCTTGCACTAATGTCTCAGCCTTCTCAAAAAAGTCAAAGCAGAGAGTTGCCTTTGTTGCAAAAGTGTAAGAGATAGACTTAGAGAATTAAATGGAATGATGTTGATTGCGATTTATGGCTACATGACACGGCCGCTGCCTCTTCCGTCCTCTTTCACTGCTCTCAACTTTGAAGTTCGCGTTTCTTCACTGTCAAGACGGTAATTTGCAAACTTCCATACAAATTTCAACTCGGTGTGTGTGTGTGTCACACATTTAACTTGGCTAATTCAATCATATCTATCATAATTAAAGGGCTTTTGGTTCGCTAGCTGTTCAATAGGCGTAAAATGTGACTAATCTCCTCTCATCAGCTCATCTGGCAAGAAAATGCCCAATTAATTTACAACCGCGTCCGATCCCAACGTTTTATTCGTGGCGGTTCATTTAAAATTGATAGAGAGATGAAGAGAGATACACATAATATGTATGTAGATATGTAGATAGATAGGTATGTATTTAAATTTGAGATGCAATCCCCTAATTTAAAAGATAAATTTCTGACGTCCTGGTGGAAATAAGCTATATTGCATCTGCTTTGCATTCCCTTTACAACTTTGTAATCATCCCTTTTGAACTATTTAAACACTGCTCTCGCTGCTCCATGGTTTAAAGTATGCAATATCTGGGCTAGTTGTATTTACAACCGCGTCCGATCCCAACGTTTTATTCGTGGCGGTTCATTTAAAATTGATAGAGAGATGAAGAGAGATACACATAATATGTAGATAGATAGATAGGTATGTATTTAAATTTGAGATGCAATCACCTAATTCAAAAGATAAATTTCTGACGTCCTGATGGAAATAAGCCATATTGCATCTGCTTTGCATTCCCTTTACAACTTTGTAATCATCCCTTTTGAACTATTTAAACACTGCTCTCGCTGCTCCGTGGTTTAAAGTATGCAATATCTGGGCTAGTTGGGAAGTGGCCAAATGATCTCGATGATCGCGCACATAGCCTTTTGTACAGATGATGAATTATTACCAGCTAAGGACTACGTGTACTCTTAAATTATGAATTTCGTACTTTCGTATGAAGTACCTCCAAACTGCAGCTTAAAATTCGTAGAACAATGAATAAAAGAATGTGGAGAGAGGCGCACAAACAAAGCAACAAAAGGGCAAGCCAGAGCTCTGCTATTTTATGACAGCTTATATTTATTCGTTGCCATTATGCGAGACTATTTTATTGAAAGAATGGCCAGCCTCCAATGAAACGGAAAATGTTTAGGTAGTTTGGCTGCCCATTCGTAATTGTTTATCTCTCGAATACACTCCAAGTTCATTGAATACTTCCTTTTAACAGGGAATGAAAATGCCCAGCTGGAAAACTTCCAATTCCAATCACACGTCCGATCCTCCGAATCGCCAGCATATATATTCATTCCGCTCTCTCTCTCTCTCTCCTCGCTAAAAAAGAATCTGATAAACGGGGAGAAAATGGAAAAAGTATGAACCCACACACTCAGAAACACCGACAGACACAGAGGCCAGGTAGGAAAAAAAGTGTAAGTAAATGGGAAAAAAGTAACAGCGGCGGGTCAAAACCAAGGCTGAGTAAGTATAAACATACATTCGTAATACTTTTTACAAGTCCAATTTAATACAGAAAAAATACAGCGTGGGATATTTCATGGTCCAAGCGCGAGTCCACCACATCCCTTTTTTATGCCCGCGATGCGGTTACCGACATGTCAATACTATATTCTATTCCATTTTTTGGACCTCGCTTCTCTCGTCGCTTCCTTTTCGCTGCCCGAGTATGTAATCAACGTTTTGTTCAACTTGAATTTATTGAAATAGTTTTGCAAGGAATGACGAGGAAGGGCATGCGAAAAAAATATAGAGAGAAAGTCTCCTCAACCCTGGGATCCTCAGGACTTTGTAAAAATTGCAAAAATGTGTGTGGTGATGCTAGTATTGAGAGAGAGAGAGAGAGTGCCGAGCGGAAATGGAACTGGAATTGAAGTGGTCTTCCCTAGATCGTTTCTTTGTTCAAATGGAAGTAGTATACATGGACCGCGCAGTCATTCTACCACATGCTTCCTTTTGCAGATATAATTTGATAGTTTTTTTTCTCGCGTTGTTGCTTGGCGAAAACTACGTGGCCTTTTGTGTACATACCCGTTTATCAATTTCTTTTCTCCTCGAGTTTTGAATTGAAAGGTGTTGCAAATGAATAATAAGGAAACTTGCACAACGACTTTACTTTGAAACGTCGAAGCATGAGAAAAACAGAGGCTGCTGCCTTGCTGTGGTGTCAATTTACTACTTTGAGTGCAAAATCATTCAGCAAAGAAACTACTTCAAAAATGATAAAAAGTGAACTTTCTAACGAACTTTCTCACAATAAAATGAATTTTTCTAATTTTCGAGGAAGAGCGAGTCTCGCCTCGAAAAGTGGAAGGTTGTGTTCATGCATTAATGCTTTCATCACTTTCTTTCATTTTCCTTAATGTTTTTTTTTTTAAAAAGTTCTTTCCTTGGAGTCTTTCCGTTTCGGTGGGATGAATCAAGTTCCGTCCATTTTACGACAAATTTGGGTATAATGTGAACCCTGAACCATTTGACAGGATTTGCTTTTTGCGTCGTATGCACTGAATGGAGCTTTGGAAGGAAAAGTTGTGAGTTGTCAACAATGCGACTTATTTAAGAGTTTAAAGGCTTGCTACGAGCAGTTTAAAGTTTCTCTCATTTGTTCATAATCAAGGGGATATTAATCATAATTTTGCTTAAGAATTATAATGATTTCAAGTCTTATAACTCACAAACATCTTCAAATTTTCTTCTTTTTCTTCTGATGTAATTCTCATGTACAAAAAGTAATTGCACGGAAATGAAAAGCTCTCTAAATATTTTCACAGGCCTTGACAAGACACCTCGGGCAAACTGCCGTAATGCTGACGACCTTTTAGTTTCCTCCTAATAATAAATACTTCCTCTGTAAAAGCCCAGTCATTACATCATGACCCAGCTTCCTGTTTAATTTCTCTAATGGTCATAGTCGAAAAAAGAGCATTAAACAATTTTAAAAGCATTTCCGCTCTTTATTTCCTCTGGCGAAGTTTCCAGCCTCCGCTCCAGCATCAACTCTCCACTCATTGTTGGCCATTAGCATAATACATTCCTAGCATTTCCTATTTGACGTCATTTATAGCTGCGATTTCCCAACAAAGCAAATATTGATTCATGGCATGGTATAAGCCGAAGTCAATAGCACGCGTGTATCCTCGGGTATCAAAAGTCTCCGGGTAATTGGGATACCTCTCGTCGAAACTTTTTTTTTATCCATATTGCATTACGTTGTTACTCATAAATCTTGGAATCCCTTACTGGCAAATAGTTTTTTTTCATAAATTTCACGGAAAATCTCAACTCATCGTTTTCTTGGCCCTTCTTCGTGGCAAACATCTACTCGTCTTGTAAGGTTTTTAGGAAGAGCTTGTAAGCTTGTAGCAAGCCAAGGTTTTGCATATCCTTTAAAATCTTGAGCTCGTCACCAACGATGTTTCAACAAAGGCTCATTCGTGGCTTGTGTAAGTTATTTTTGTTATTTCGAACAAGTTCTCCCACTTTTAACATACGCTTCCAATTAAAAAGTTTAGGCAAACAAGTTTAGTTTGAAACAGAATTTTAAAGTATTTTTTTTCTTCTCAATTGTCCAACACTGTGTGTCGACAGAGCGAGTATCAACTTTCCCTGTATTTTTCGAGAGTTGGGCAAGAGTAGTACATAGTTCCATCATCGGGAGCGAAAGATGAAGTTTTCCTTTTTGAGTGGTTCTATATATTTATAATCCTTGCAGGAGTTGTTTACTTGCTGCTTTAAGTACTTACGTGTCACATCTCAAATCAAACAGTTTTCGTTTTTGAAGGGCCTGCGCAGTCCGACTACTCAACTAACGACCTTATATAATACCACTCGCAAAGAGATGATATCAATCGTTAATAAAACAGCTTTTGATATTGATCCGGCGCAATTTCTTCATCAGTAAAAAGTTTACTCGTTAAAAATAGAACCTTTTCAAACTCGACTCTGTGCCTTCACCGTCATACACGAATACCTTCAGACTCGAGGACGAGAGACGAGGACAATTCTGTGCTTTTAAAGGAGACTTCATGAATAGCTTTGTAATATATAATTATTTTGCAAAATAATTACTCGCTCTCTCTCTGCTTTGAAACATAATATTGATAATGAAAATGCTGTATGTACTATGCAAGGCTGATATCGACCCTGAATGTGTATGAGAGCAATTCATAAAAAAACCTCTCGACAGTTTTTTGGTAACAGTTCAAAATTCAAAAGTCTCTTTCAGCCCTTTGTCGATCACACGAACCGGCTCAGTCCAGATTTGACGAGATCACAGCAATGTGTACCACGTACCTTGGGAAATTAAATGGCGCAACTGTGTTTAAAAGGGACGATATTGCATGTTACACAATAAGCTCGGTGTTTATACAAAACTTTCATCACAAATTACTCAAGCCAAGTAATCCCTCTACTTTTCCAATTCAATATTTGAGGAGGGAGAGAGAGGGAGAGAGTAGAGCTCTGTGAAAAAGTCAATCATTTAACGAGATACATACATCCATAACCCAGTACACACGCCTTGATCCAAATACACAAAACTTTTTTTGTTTCATCTGAAAAACTTCTTCATCTACTTGACAAAGCAAAGCATTGGTAATTTTCAATCTGAAACTCAAACTTTGACGTAGTGAATTATTAA
>JAHZMY010003295.1:0-17124 GCA_027743915.1 Seira sanloemensis | reverse complement strand
GTCAAAAACATTTCAATTCTGATGTTGAGTAACCGTTCTTCAAATTATTAACTTTAAAAGCATTATCATGTACAACTACCTCAATTTTTTTAAGCATTCCAAACCGCTTGGAAGCCATTTGCTTTTAAGTGCGTACTACGTTCGTATTATAGATAATTAGAACATTTATCTATCGGGCTAATTCAATCCAGAAACTTACTGCTCTCCTAAACATCATTTTTACATTGTAATCGTCCGTTATCTCCTCACCTCAATTACTTCAGCGTATGTAAATATTAGCAAAAGCAGATACAACTACTAGTTACAGCCATGAATTTATTTGCCGTGATAGACCGTTTGATGAGCCTCAATTCGAAGGAGTATCACTGCTCGTTAGTCTTTGATTTGTGCAACGCTGTGCACAAGTACTTGCCTCCAACCTCTTTAGAATGGGATTCCAAGCGCGAGAGGTTCCACTCGCGGGGACGGTGTTCACGGAAGTACTTCCTGTGGTACTTTCACGTTCTTGTTGCAATCGTATGGGGCGTGGGAAGCTGTTTACACGTCACTTACAACTACAAACATATTGCATACACCCCAGTTATCCTCTTTGCGATACTTTTGGGGCCAATGGGCATGCTGTACAGTGGCTGCGCCGTTGTCCAGATGCTTGGAGTGGAAAATCTCATTTTAGGATTTAGATGCTTGAAGAAGCTGCATAGAAAACTAGGTAAGATAACTGATTGGAATCAGAAGTTTGTAAACACGCAGTTGTAACGATGTATATACGTTTAGATAAAATACAACTTTGATTTTAAACCTCACACCGTTTTTGCAAACTTCTTTTTCATTTTTCGAGTAGCCTAGCTTACGTCAATACGAAATACAGATTTTGGGTGAATTCGGCATTTTCCTCTATGCAGTTCTTATGTAGCTATTTGCATACTGCTGCTTACCCATCAGCTTTCTTCACAAAAATTCATTTCATTTTGCCTGCGTGCATCTTACCTGAACTTTAAATGAAGACGGCAAAAAACCTTTCATACAGGCTTTTATTTAAAAATGAACTAAAATTCTAAAGTAGAGTACATTATTTAAACAAATAAATGCCTACGACACGCACAAATGTGGAAATCTTTTATCGGGAAACAAGTGTCACAGAAGAAAAGCCAAAGCAACGTCAAACTTAAGCAAAAAAATTAGCATAACTACTTTTGATGAGTAGAATTTGAGCTTTTTAAAAAAAATTCGCGTACTCATGATTCGAAACCTTCGTTATATGCACGTATGAGGTGTGAGGGAGGCCAAAATGGCTTCCCCAGGACAAACAAGCAAACAAACTTATAGGTCATGTTAAATAAAAGTCTTTAATAAAGAAAGTGCCCGACCAAGTAAGCTGCATTTTTAGCAAGTACCTACATATTTCCGTTTCGCTGAGACAGGTTAATTCCCTGGAGTTAAAAATTTCTTTCCAGCATTCCAATTGTAGGATTGATTATAGCAAAAGACTAGCACAACATAAAAATTCTTTTCATAATTTTATTTAATTCAAATTCATAACTATATTACTATTGCAGCTCGCGTGGAACGAGAATTCTTGAACCAAAACGCTGTACAAACGTCCGTTGTCAAGCACAAGTGGAAGATAATAACTTTAGTTCTACATTTGGAGATGCCTCTGATGACAACAATAGTGACCCTTATGGTCCCCGTGGCTGTTTGGTTTAATGTCGATCCGTTTAGCATAACAGTACCCAAAGTGTTTCCTGCAGACAAATTGTGCGCAAATGACGAAGGCTGCATGACGCACCTGCATCGATTGCATCTTGTCTTAAGAGTGTATTTGTCGGGCGCTTGTGCGATTGAAGCCATTCGCTATCTAGCAGTCTACTTTTCAATGATTCTTTACTGGTTGGAAATCGAAGGCTGTATCATGACTCTCCTAGAAAGCATTCCAGTTGGAAGGCGATATGATAGCAAATTTATAAAGTGGTACACTTCCTTGCAGATAGCCTACGAAACCATTCGAAGACCACTTTGTGCCATGCACGCAGTTCAGTTTGGGTCGGGTTTTATGATCTTCATAGTTTGTAACGTTTTAACTATAAAGTGCTTTGGAAAAGTTCCGCTCATTCTGTACTGGATTTTTCCTCTACTTTCTACTGTGACGGGCTTCTACGTCTTCTTCTGGACGCCATTAGACGTTGAGGTTTGTGTGCGAAGTCAAGATATACTTCACACCAGAATTGAGAAGCCGTTTTACCTTGCAGATGCACGATTTCAAGGCTATTGGAAGCAGATTGACAATTCTTCTATGGCAAGTCTACATAACACAGCGGGTGATTTTGTAGAGTCAAAAAGAATTCTGAAAAGCCTTCGGCGTCTCAAACCTATCGTATTGAGCTGTGGAAACTTTTTTCACTTCCACAAAGGATCAGAGGCTGAGTACTTCTACTGGATATTTTGGCGGACTGTGGATGGTGTCATGCTGCCGTTTGGAAGCTAAGCCTATAGGCCTAACATATATGTTAAGGACTACTTGGATCAATTTATTTTAGCCACATATTTAAAACAACACATTTTGTTAATATGTCGAAAATATAATTGATACATTTGTATGTATAAGTCCAAAAATAATTATATTGAAATTAGGTTTAAATCAGATTCGGATTTATTTCAAAGGTTGTAAGAAAATACCTAGCAGGAAAATGTCATTCGTTTTTACTACGGTTTCACTTATCATGTTTATTACATAAATATGCTGCATATCGACCGTGAATATGGAAAAATGACTATATGCACAGAGTGTCGGCGGGACACCAAACATTTACCAAGACAGAGACTATAAAATCGTGGGATTGGAATAAGCATGTACGATTTGTGTACCCCCTACATTTTGAAGACTTTTGCGAGGATAAATGAAGGAAACTCGGGAGACTTGGGTTGTAGCAACTTGCATCGCAGAAACCCTGTTTTCCTCCATATTTTAGCCAACTTTTGTCGATGACTTAGACAGCTTTTCACTTTGAAAGCTGAATTTAAGTCGCCTTAAAATTGACGGATTATGGAGGCACCTTTTGCAAGAGAGTGACGTTTGACGGCATGATGGAATAACGGAATGGTTCGTATAAAACAAGCGGGATTCCAGAGTAGTTATTAGACAGAATATTGTTAACGGAATTTAACCCTCGTCGTTGAAATAGTATTGGTTCAGGTAAGAAAAGGTTACGTTTTGTACGTTACAGCAAGAGAACGGAAATAAATGACAGTTAGGTTGTTGTTTGATACCTGAACATTATGATAACCACAAAGACTAATGTTTATTCAATCTTCTGACGACGTTTGTTATGTTGGATTTCCCAAAAAAATAGTATGATTCCAGTGAACATGTCATTTTATGGAATTATCACGTGGTTTGCAGTTCTTCCTTGCCACTTTCAGATTAAACAGCCATTGTTAACATATTTGGATATTTGTTATTGTTGATATTAGATATTGATAGTGACGGTGTGTCCCACACACACAATCACATCACATTGCAAACACCGTTTCAACTCTCCAGGAAGAAGGGCATATGCCCAACCTCTTTTGCTTACGTTATCTTCCCACACTCTTACTTAATGAAAAATAAGGTAGTTAAGAAGCATCTTAAAAATCCAGTATGTGAATACCTACTCTCCTATTCCTTGGCCATGCATGAACATCTATGTGAATGATTTAATACTTAGACGTATAACCATCTCATCCTAATGAAATGATTTAATACATACATGTAAAATCATAAAGGGAGTGCTTTCAATAATAAGTTTATAAACGAGGTTTATAATTTTATTTTGTTCAAAATATCAATCTGAAAGTTTCCGTCAGAGACATTGGAGAAAAATTAGTAAAATGGAAGCAAACCAAGACGTGTCAGCAATATATGTACCAGCTTGTACTTGTACTTCTGCTTCTGAGTCAAGCATCTTCATGGCACCATTTAAATGAGGTGAGAGTGCTGCTCGCTACATTGTCCTTGTACATTGTACATACGGTACATAAGAGTAGGTACGGATGTATCACGTATTTCGACCTACAATGAAGCTAGGAAAATTCTGACTATCTCTGTATCCATAGTAGATCATTGAGATATTTTAAAGCCTTGTTTCAGGCATGATTACAAACTTGAGAAGGAGTGAGATTTTAAGGAAATCTCTTTTGGAATGTTCAAGAAGACTGTAAGGCATGTTAATATTACGCAACAAACATATGAAACTATGCATTATTGACTGCTATTTTGTAGTGCTGTAGGTAATGCCAGGAATGCACTGGTAAATCTTTAGAAATCAAGCATCTTGTAAGTATTGTAGCAAAACAAAGAACAGTGAATCGTAAAGCGTCAATCTCGGGCGGTCGGACCGAGCACAAGGAACAATTTTATCTGTAGCTAAATTCACGTAACGGAGGAACCTGACGTAGACAAATTAGCAGTATCCAGTATCCCCATCCACCCACGTCTATTACCATTAAGCAATGACTAATTTAGTGTCACCTGGATAATAACAATTATAATAACTGAACATGAGAGTCATGAACATAAATACATGAAGTGTCCAATTCAATTAACACTGCGCTTTTAGAGATACCTGAATAGTTTGCAAGCCCACCACAAATAGGTTCATAAAATAAAATAATTTATGGACGCTACAAGAAACCCTTAGCGATCTCTGTCCATCTAGTAGGAATCACTGCAACGTTAACTGATGACCTCTTCAGCATATTTCCCATATTACTAATTCTCAAAACGTTAATAAAAAGTGAGCACATGAAATATCTACATTTAAAAGGATTTTAGAGATACCTGAATAGTTTGCAAGCCCACCACAAATAGGGTCATAAAATAAAATAATTTATGGACGCTACAAGAAACCGTTAGCGATCTCTGTCCATCTAGTAGGAATCACTGTAACGTTAACTGATGACTTCTTCAGCATATTTCCCATATTACTAATTCTCAAAACGTTAATAAAAAGTGAGCACATGAAATATCTACATTTAAAAGGATTGCAGTTTCCGTGGCTTACTAATCGGTCGTAGAAATGCTCTTCGAGGTAAAAACGACATGCATTTGAAATAATTATGCGACATATGATGTTTTTACTCCTAAACATTAATGGAAATGACCACACTTGGGTTGTATAATTTGCAGAATTGGAGAACAAAGGTCCCGAATTTCAGCTTTCTATGAAATCGCCCAGACTCACGCTTACAATTTTGTACTTAGAGCCAAATAACAAAGAAACCACGATGAGGTACCTAAATAGACGTCAGAATTTTAAAACTTTTGTTATAAAACGCACGTTTTTAACAATGTGAACGTGCAATCTAAACGCGTCATGCCTAAAAAACCCAAAATCTAGAGCACGTTTTCCTGCGCGTGTTTCAATTTAGGCCATGCTTGCATTTTAACATTCCAAAGCTGAATTTTACAATCGGTCGGGGGCCCAAAATTATTATATTAAAATGCTCACGTTTGCTTGCCGTGGTCTCTACTTTACATATTTACTGTTCTTTAATTTTTTGTCATTTGCCCAAACTGATAGTTTTTTTCGGGTATTGCAAATGCCGGCTTAAAAGCCTACATTGCTTGGTCACAGTTGGTCGGTTTAACGAAAGCTGCCCTATCGAAAGCTGCCATACGAAAACAACCATACGAAAACTGCAGGGTACGAAAACTGCCAGATCAAACTTTCAAACAAATGCATATGAAATTAGTAAAATTTTAACTGGCAGTTTTCGTATCTGGCAGTTTTCGTATCCGGAAGTTTACTCCCTGCCAGTTCTCGGTAGGGCAGTTTTCGTTCGACCAGCTTAGTCACGTGTTGGAGCTCCAGCGACTATACAAAGGTACCGCTTAAGTTCTGAAGGCATCAGCTAAAATAAAAAATAAATTATACGTTCGTTCGGTGGAAAATGTTTTGATGTCTGATATTATTGGTTCATGTAGCAAACAAACATTTCTTTTTCAGTCCAAATTCTACGACTAGCAATAAATGCTTGGATAGATAACAGTGTCATGAAATAGTAGGCCGCAATTACAACTCCTGGTTATATGAGGTTTACAACATATAACTTGAAAGTTACGGATATTTGTGAGTTGGTAATTTTGGTTCTAGGTATTGAATGCATGTAGTAACCCAAATTAAAGCGTTCAGGTATGAATTTCTTCGCTTTAATAGTTCGTGGGGTCAATTTAAATTCACACGAATATTATTGCTCAGCGGTCTTTGATGTATTTTTCCGGTTTCACAAATACTTCCCATTCACGTCTCTGGAATGGGACGCCAAACAAGAGATATTCCACTCGAAAGGAAGATCATCTAAGAAGTACTTCCTTTGGTATTTTCATGTGCTCGTTGCAATACTATGTGGCGTTGGAAGCTGTGCCAATGTTCTCTACAACTACAAAAATATACGATACACTCCAGTTGTCATCTTTGCACTCTTCTTTGGTTCAATGGGCATTCTGTACACTGGTTGTGCGGTCGTTCAGATCCTCAGAGTAGAGAATCTTGTTTTTGGTTTCAGATGCTTGAAACCCCTTCGCAGAAAATTAGGTTAAAAGAATTCTCATAAATTACTTGTTCATGTAGCAATTTGGGTGAGACTCAAATAAAAATTGGCGCTGCTGATATCTGCCTACTTCGTGTATAACCACTTTTACGCAAATCCCCTCTACTTGGTTAAAAGAACAATTTCGAAACAATCAACTTGGTAATGGCGGAGAAACCATTGAAACATTGATTCCCGTTAGCGTTCATTTTGTTTGTCTCTTCCAAAATTGCATTTCAGGCAGAACGATTTTATGTGAATTGCCGAGTATTTTTTTAAAATATGTTTATTCTTCTTCCATAATTTAGCCGGCGTGGAACGAGACTTTATCAAGCGGAAGTGGGAACAATCCTCAAAAGCAAAGCGCAAATGGAAGTTTATAACATTAGCCTTGTGCGTCACGATTCCATCCGGAACAATTGTGTCCACCCTTCTTGTCCCACTTGGAGTGTGGTTTAACTTAGATCCATTCAGCGTAACTGTACCCAAGCTCCTTTCTTCAAACACATTTTGTGCCTCCGGTGAGGCCTGCAGAAGCACGCTGCTTCAAATCCATCTGATTTTGAGAATCTATCTTTCGGCTGTATGCGCCATTGAAGCTGTACGCTACCTAATACTGTACTTTGCAATGATACTTTACTGGCTAGAAATTCAGAGTAGCGTTATGAGTATCTTAGAGAGCATTCCTTATGGAAGAAATCATGACACAAAGTTTATCAAGTGGTATTCCTCTCTCGAGATAGCATATGAAACCATTAGGGGGACGATGAGCGCAATGCATGCAGTCCAGTTTGGAGCGGGGTTCATAATCTTCATAGTTTGCAACATCTTGACGGTCAAGTGCTATAATGTTCTTCCGCTCATTGTCTACTGGATGTTGCCGGCTATCTCTGTTTTGACAGGCTTTTTCGTCTTCTTCTGGACGCCTTTGGATGTGGAGGTTTGTGTGAGGAGCCAAAACCTGCTTCACGCAAGAATTAAAAAACCGTTGTATCCAACTGGTACGGAATTTCAAACTCAGCTAGGACAGACTTGCAGCTCTGCTTCGGCCATGCAAAATGATGCAATGGAGGGGATGGGAGCAACGAAAAGGATTGTGAAGAGCCTTCGATGTCTGAAACCGATTGTGCTGAGCTGCGGAAACTTTTTTCATTTTCATAAGGGCTCGGAGGCGGAGTACTTCTACTGGATATTTTGGCGTACTGTGGACGGCGTGATGTTACCATTCGGTTAATAAAAGAACCCGCAGGCCAATTGAGGTTAATTTTTAATGAGGCAGATGTGAAAAAATAAGTGGACAGCTGTTGTAATGTAGTTTTGGGCATGCCCCCCAATGCTTGATAAAACATAAGCTCAATGCATTAGCTCAAACCTTAGTGTGTCCACCGATGCACCTAAGTCTTAAGTCCCCATAGTTTTTGGCAGACTCGTATTAGATTTCGCAATAACACATTTATTTCAATACATTCTTATTGAGCAAAGACGAAACAGTACCTAATAATTCCCATAATGGTTGTTACGCCAACTTTGGGTACTGTTTTTACAATCCAACCATGGAAAAGATGCCTTCATAGCAAAGATAAGAAATAAACATATTCACTTTGTTCGTCTTTACTTGAGACGAAAGTTGAATTTAAATTTTATTTTACTCACAAACCCCATCAAGCGTTGCTTTTAATGGTCACCAAGGACCATAAAAAGTACAAAACAAATAAAGTTTACACGTACAACTCCATTACCATCATTGCATCAAAGCAACGCTTCACAATCAGGTCAAAATAGTTTCCCAAGATGTCCTTGTTTAAAGGCCAGAATAAACCGTAGCAAACTCTAATTTCTAGCACACCTCTACTTTCCATTAGAACTACTAAATTAACTTTACTTTTACGCTGAGAGTATCTGTACTTTGCTACGAACCTGTTGAGCATGACCACATCCCGGGCCTTCTCCAGCTGTGTGCAGATCCGAGGCAACCCGTATAAATACATGCAAACTAATAAGCAGAAAAACTGGACAAGTATAATATACAATGCCGTGTCGACCTTGCCTCTCCACAAAACTGTAGCGCAAAATAAGAGTACCAGCATCCAAAATGACATGGTTAATACGATATAAACCAAAAGATTCATAAATGACTCAATCATTTTGTGGTTCAGTTTGAGGCAGTTGCAATAAAACCTGTACCTACCAAAACATTTTATTCGACGTGAAAATAGTTCGAACATTATTTTAAACCTGCTGAATGCAATATATCCTAGGCATGCGGTGTAACCCACCAGTCTACTGATGTCGATGAACATGTACAACAGAAGGACGGCCCAAATGAAGTATGCTCCGACAATATGAACTGGTTCGCGGTCCACACGGTTCGGCTGCAGGTCGTCAAGAATGCAGTAGAAGACGTCAATGTCTGAGAGAAAGCAGACAATTGTAGACGGTACACCGAATGTTGCTAGCATCAGCAGAATTACATGCATCAGGCTCGAACTGTTGATTTTGCAAATGCTGGGTTCCAATGGGAAACTCTGGTCTGGAAATTCTGTACAACGTAATTAAAGAATGTGTGGTATTTTTCACATCTACAAATGGATAAGTTTAAGTTTTTTAATAAGTTTTAAAAACCATTTTTTGCAATTCTAAGATTTCGTTACCTCTCATCATTTTATTAGACAACTTTATTAGCATGTTGTAGGCGGCAAGCAAGTTCCTTAAATGATTTGGTCGGAATGTGTATATTGAAATGGAGGAAATTAGAAAGACCGAGATTCCGGCAGCCGTCTGGACCAGCACTTGGAAAAAGGTGTACCTGCGGTAGTCAGTGACGGGTAGAATATATGGCCCCAGGTTCGTGTAGAAGGTGCCCAGCAGTCCTGACACCAGTTGCCATAAGAACACGATTCGAATAGGAGTCAGTCGCGATGATTCTGGAGTCGTGAAACGCAATTCGGATTCTTGATAAATTATTGGCAAGGGATAGGGAACGAACATGTAGAGCCGTGAATGTTGGTGTAACAAATATATTTCATTTATATTTAGGTCCGACATGTTTTACGACATATGCATGTCAAAGTAGACCCTAATAATTGGCCAGAGTTTGAAAGCAAACCAATTATGGGTCAGCACCTGAAAAGATATTTGGTCTGTGGTTGAAACTCTGAGTTATGTTGAAATAGAATAATGATGCTCAGTTATTTTACGCTATTTTTAGACTTTTGCGTATTTATGGAGTTTAATGTTTTCCAATTTTTGAAATGTCAACACAAATTCATTCCCAAAAATTAAAATTTTTCAATTAAAATTTATCTTGATTATAGCATAAATATTCTTCTTTCTTTTGATTTTAATAGAACTCTTTTACTTACATAAACTACCAGAACATGCATAATTTAGGCAAAGTGGTAACTGAGTGTAAATAGCAATACCTGGATTAAATTTTTTCAGCCGTGTAGAAACAGGTTTTGAAGTTAAAAAATTTAAGAGAAGTTAAATGAAGGGTATAATTATGACACAGCTGGTTGTTAGAAAAGGATGATACTGTGCATGAGAACCAATTGCGCAAATGTTTCAACAGAAGAGCATCCAGAGATTACTTAAACTATCTCAAGTTTTATAAAATCAATTTTTATTTATAAACATTTTATCTATAAGTTTACATCATCGTGCAACAATTTCGTCGCCATTTCCCATAAAAATTTTAATGATTATACGCTTCCTGTCTTATGTAAAAATTGTGTGCCTGGAAACTGTCAACTTCCTTTTTCTTATACATATAAAATGATCTTGTGAATAAAGTGTTTCACAATAACACCCTGCTCATAAATACGCTTCCATGACCATCATCGAGTCAAAACATCTCTCTACAATAAGATTAAAATAATATCTTGCAAAATTTCTATCTAATGGCCAAAATAAGCCGTACTTTATTTTGATTTCCATGACCCCTACACTTTCTTTAAGGTCTATCCAAGTATTCTTGCTTTTTTGTTTAGAATATCTATATTTCGCAACAAATCGGTTCAACATGACAATATTCCTAGTCTTCTCTACTTTCTTGCAAATTAGCGGCAAACCGTACAAGTACATGAACGAAAAAAGGAAGAAAAACTGCGCAAAAAATATATATACGGAGGTGTCGACCTTGTCCCGCCATAAAACAGTTGCACAGAAGAGACCCACAAGTGTCCAAAATGAAATGGTCAATACCAGATAAACTAAGAGGTTCGCATAAAACTCAACCATTTTGTGAATTAGTCTCAATCCTGTGTAATAAAACAGGTATCTTCGAAAGTTTGTTATTCGGCGTAGAAACAGTTCGGAAATGACTGTGACCCTGCATAGTGCGATGTATGATAAACATGCTCCAAGACCTAATAATCGACCCAGATCCATAAAAATCGACATTATTAGGGCGGCTCGAATAACGTACGCTCCAAATATGTGAACCGGTTGGCGGTCGACAGGCGTTGGGGGCAACTCTTCCAGCATGTAGTAGAATACATCAAGGTTGGACAGAAGACACATTACTATACACGGGACACCACACGAAGCTAGCATCATCTGAAGCACGTGCAATATTTTGGAACTGCGGATTTCGCAAATTTTGATTCCTGGTGAGAAACGCCGGTCCGGAAATTCTAAAGCAAATTTATCAATGGTTTTTTTGTAGTAATTAGAAACTCTTATCATAAATGAACGTAAAAATACCAGTCAAAATTATGGAATAATGAATTAGTTGTCAGAACGTATATGCATAACTTCTGCACAGTAAGACTCGCATATTTTTTTATCAATTTGGCTTATTGTAGTGTAACATTAGATTCTTTCAGAATCGATTATTTGACTTCTCCCAGTTCTGGAAACTTTCAAAATCGTCCTCTGCCTTGACTTATCCCAGAGATAGCAAATATTCATTGGCAACAAAAGATTGACTTACCATGTTTTTGTCATTTCATATTTTTGTACTCAAAATTGACGTATCCAGTCTAATATACTTTTATTCCCCGTCTGTTCACGTGACTTCCCCAGCAAAAGCAAAATTTTTAACAGCACATTGAATTGACTTTCCCAGATTTAGAGTTCAAAGTTTTAAAACCTAGGACCTGAGATTTCGAAATTTGAATCCTAAATGTTTGGTCCATAACATGTGATACATAAAATACAAGAAATTTTACCTTTCATCATTTTGTTTGATAACGTGATAAGCTCGTTGTAGGCGGCAAGCAGATTGCGCAAATGATTTGGTCGAAATGTGTAGAGAGCAATGGAGGATACCAATGTTATCAAAATTCCTGCAGTCATCTGCAAAAGCTTATGGAAAACGCTATACTTTCGTGAAATCCCGTCGTGGAGGAAATATGGGGCAACATTGGAGTACAAAGAAAACAGTAGTCCTGCCGCAAACTGCCACAAAAACACAACTCGAATAGGAATTAGTTTTGGCGATGTTGGAGTCGTAAATCGTAATTTCTTCTCGGAGTAAAATATTGGTAAAGGGTATGGAATGAAGAAGTATAGACGAGAGTGATGTTGCAGCAACGCCTTTTCAGCTGATGTCAAGTGAGACATAATGTTTATTCTGATGTGTCAAATATCAAATTGCACTTTAAGGTTGCCTGGATTTCATGGCATCGAGTTGGCAAGCCGAAGTCATGGAAAGCCTAAAATAGGCGGTTTGGTTTTCAAATATCTAAGGTTATTAGAGACACTTACTATTTAAGAAGAAATGTTTGCCTTCCATCTAAAACATTTATGCCGGAAAACTAGTCCCACCTGATACGCCGATATTGTTAGTTTACAAACCCGGCAGATACGCCCAGGGGGGAAAGGTCAGTATCGCCAGACAGCTTTTTATTGCTTAAACAAATCCGGTGATTGACTCTTTACTTAGTTTGGAGTCGGTCAACAGCTTAACGGGGACACCAAAACGATTCTGAAGGAATATCTATAACTACTATTTCGCGACATACTAGTGCAGAAATAATAACTTCCTTGCCGTACATAAATGAACCTCGTCCTAATTTCTCTATTGCCCCATTTAAAAATCCAGCTCCCCAAATATAAATTATCCTAATTTGACTCTTTTTGCATGCAAATTAATGTTTACCAATGTTAAAAATAGGGTAGGTTGGGTAGATAAATTGTCAGTGATACCCAAACTTTTTGTGCAACTTTCTGCAATTATTATGGACATTATTTCTGATTTTGCAAACTTGTTTTGACTAAATAACTGCATGTATTAGAAACATTTGAATTAAACTTTTAGAACCTTGATTCCTAATTTCTGTCTTTACAGATTGTCATCCCCAGGTAAAAATAGTCATTTGCTGTTATGCAGGCCATTGGGCCGCATAATAACTAATATCGCATGTCAAAGAAAAAAGGCCGTCATTACATCCCGTTGGTAAACCGTACCTTTTTGTGAAATACATAATTGAGTGGAGTGAACAGTTCATGTTTATTGAGTTTATTTGAAGAGCAGGAACATGCGGGTAAATTTGGGAACCAGCTAGTTATTTGCAAATTATTGTTTAGGTGCGTTCAGCAGGGAAATTATTTCGGTGAAAAATTATACTCAAAATTTTGCTAAATTGTCAAAAACTATTTAATCTGTTGCATATTTTGAAATGGTTTAATAACGTGGATATTAGTATAAATATGTGTACGTTTTTGTAGCATAATTTACCGTGTATAATTTCAATGTATGTCTCCTTATTTTTAGCAACAAAAGCTTGCACAACAGTTGCTTGTATCCTATTAAAAAGTTTTTTTTAAAAACTGTAAATTGAAATGTGAATTGCTGACGCTAAAGTTTGGGCAATTTCTTGAATTTTCCCCAAGCGGTACATGTAAATTAACTTTCTTAATTAATTTTTTGGAACTATCAGACATCAGAAGCAACGCGCTTCAGTTATGTTTGCAAGCTGCGGTGTAGTTGAACTGAATGCTCTTAGGCAAAAGTCAGTAAAATCTTTGTTTTTACCATGAGCCAAGTATAGTAAAATCGGAGTTTTTGAAGATGCATTTAATTAATTTGTTACTGTTAAGATCCTCATTACACAGAGTACGTTCGGAACTTGTATTTTTAAGTGAAATTATAACTCTACACTCAATTTAAATTGTGCGGCCTATGAATTTTTTAATGTTTGTAATTTCACTACAATTTGCTGCATAGCTAATACGTAAAAGTATACATTGTACTATACATATGTATTTGGATGCAGGTACCAGCAAGTCTTAGATTATTATTGATGACCATTTTGAGACACGCGGTAATTTGCTATCAGCATTTTGCAGTCAATCGGTAAAACTAGGGAGAAAGGGAGGTTAAACATTCACTTTTTGGAGGCAGATAACGTCCATATTTTCCCTGTAGTTCTTTGAAGAACCTGAAAATCGTTTTATTGCTTCCATAAAGAACTCTGCAGTAAATACAGTCTAAATCTTGGCAGAATTGCGTAAGAATAAGGAGAATTGTATGTACTTGTCGTAGTTAAACAAACGCCGTTAGCTTGCGTATGCTGAAAAACAATCTTTGTGTGTAGTAGGGAATTACTTTAGTTAACATACTGTTTAACAAGATGAACAATACTTGAAATAATACAAATCTTAGGTTAATTCCTACAAACTAAGGAATTACTAGATTACAACACTCCACGTATGCGAATTTATTTTTCCATGTCGGTGACGAAAAAGAGACTTTCTACGATTTATCGGTTTATTTTTTATTGAAGCGCTGAATTCATTCTAGAACAGTTAACTGGTTGTGCGGCACTTACCTTGCAATAAAAAATTACCATATATTAAGTTTTAGATTTTGATGTATATTCGAGCTCACATATATTCCACCAGAACCATCATCCCGTCAAAACAGCGCTCCACAATCAGATCAAAGTAGTCCCTCACAAAATGGCTGTCCAAGGGCCAGAAGAAACCGTACCAAATCCTAACTTCCATAACTGCCCTGCTTTCCTTTAGAGCGAGCAAGTTATTCTTGCTTTTGTGCTTAGAATATCTGTACTTCGCAGCAAATCTGTTCAGCATGACGATATTCCTGGCCTTCTCCACTTTACTACAAAGGTATGGCAAGCCGTAAATATTTATGAGGGAAAGTAGCACGAAAAACTGTGCAAAGAACAAATAGACCAAGGTATCCACCCGATCTCTAAACAAGACCGTGGCGCAAAACAGAATGACAAGAACCCAGAATGAAGCGGTAAGTATGAGATAAACCAACAGGTTCGCATAAAATTGGACCATTTTGTGAATCAGCCTCAGCCATGTGTAGTAAAATAAGTACCTGCGAAAGTTCGTTATTCGGCGTAGCAACAGTTCAGAAAAAATAGTAAGTCTGCCAACCACCATATATGCTAAACATGCAAAGTAGCCTATGAATCGGCCGAGATCGAGGGAAATGGACAACAGTAGTACGGCTCGTATGACATATGCTCCGAAAATACGAGATCGACCCCGTTCCGTGCGTCTTGGAGGAAGGTCGTCAAGAATATAATAGAAGATGTCCATGTCGGATAATAAGCTAAGAAATGACACTGAGGGCCCAAGCGTTGCAAGCATCAGCAGAGTCACGTACACCAGCTTCGAAATTCGTATTTTGCAGAGCTTCCGTCCCGGTAAGAAGCGAGAGTCTGGAAACTCTACAAATATCAATAAAGCTTTGGTAGCAATAAATTTATAAATATTTTTAGTAACATTGTGTGTGTAATTCATGCTGCAGTAAAACCTGCAAAACCAATTCATGATTTTAATTGAACCACTGCTAGATTTTTTACCTTTTATTATTGCGTTTGTCATTTTGAAGACTTCATTGTAGGCGTTCAGTAGGTTTCGTAGATGATTTGGTCGGAATGTGTATAGCGCAATGGAAGCCACCAAAACCAGGATGGCACCGGAAGCCGTCTGAATCATCCTGTGGAACAAATTAGGCTTTTTGGAATCGGCCATGTCAAGAACATATGGGCCCGCATTAGTGTACAAGGCAAAAAGTAGTCCCGTCACTAATTGCCATACGAATACAATTCGGATAGGAATTAACTTGGACGATTTTGGACTCGTAAATCGCTGTTTCTTCTTGTCATAAACTATTGGCAAAGGGTAGGGAATGTAGAAGTTGAGAGACGTGTGCTCTTTTAGCAAATTCCTCTCATTCTTTGTCAAGTGGGCCATTTTTGTTAGGAAATTTTTGCTTGCAAAGTTTTAGTGAGAACTTTAAAGTGTAGTGGATCGCAAGGCTGGAGTTTGTCAAATGCACCAGACGTAGCTCAAAGGCTGCAGCTTGAGTTAGACTTTGAAAACCTTGAGCTTTAAATATAATGGATAGGGACGCCAGAATGACTGTCTTAATTTTGCGTCAGCTTTAGCATACTGTTATGCCATGGGATGGAATTATTTTTTTCAATTTCAAAGATGCCCTTTTGCGATAACAAAACAAATGGATCAAAATATTTTTTATACTTTAGGCATACCTACATTAATTTGAAGGCTTCTTTCCACTGTTCGATGGTTGGTAGACTCACAAATATATTTTTTGAAATTATTTTGCAGCACATTCATGAAGAATAGTTGAAGGCTAAGCAGCAATAGATGCGCTAGGTTGCGTAGGTTGGGAAAAAATTCCTATCGAACATTTAGGAATGGCGTCAGGGGTATGCAAGTCTGAGACAAAATGGGTTTAAAAATCGACATAAAATTTAATATACTTGAGGATTAAATGAATTAATGTGAAATGACATTTAAAATTTTAATTTAAAATACAATTACCTACGAAACGTCGAAATTCATTACTAAATATTTAATTTTTGCATTTCTAACCATTTAATTAGATTTAGACTCATAAAATGTCAGAAATGTCAAAACTGTAATTGAAACAGCAACTTTAGTCAGCCAAGTTTGCAATCTTAGAAAGACAACCTGGCAGAATAAATTGGAGAACTTCACATAATTTTGGTTCCATGATGACGACTGCTAAATTTTTTTTTTGAGAAAGTGTCCAACAATACTACTTAGATACTAGCAGAATCTAATATTCTTAAACACTAGGGTTAAATAGTTCCCAGTTTTTAACAAATTAGAGAAAGTAGCATTTGTATCATCCAACGTAAAAGTAGCTCAGCCTTTTATTTTACTTTTTGTGGTTATGACTTGGCCTTAGTTTCTATCTTTTTTGATTTATTTTGTTTTAAGTACGCAGTCTACTCCAGGACTTTATTCCGCGATAATGTAGCTGACATTTCCAATTTGACAAAATCGCAGAATTTAAAGCAAAAAATGTGTAATTTGGCAAAAACGATTTCGTATATGCAAATATTACCATAGCCGAACTCCTGGTAAAATCAAACATAGTTTAGCGCGTTTAACAACGGATGTTTCAATCGCATTAGGTGACAATGACGATGATTGGCTCATCATCAAAGGGTTGGAGTGTTTATTTTGACACGGATACAAGTATGTATGATGCGGAGGACTCAGATTGACAATTGTTGGGCACTCATATCTGTCTAGTTTTTAATAATTTAATTTAATGTCTTTATTGTATATTTT
>JAHZMY010003294.1:0-23396 GCA_027743915.1 Seira sanloemensis | reverse complement strand
GAACATTCTTTTAGCGAACATATTTTTAATGATTTTCCGAAACTGCATGATGGCACATGGAGAAGGTTATACGATGTATCTATACGAGCAAATTAGAGATTCATGGGGAGAAGAAAGGGCAGAAGGGGGAATACTATGTGAGAGCCACGCCAATTTCCCCTTTCATGGCGAGAAAAGAAGATCCACATAGGAACACAAAATACATGATACAAAGTTTCAAAGGAGAAATGCACGAGATGGGCAATACTCTCAAGTTTTACACTTTTTTACAAGGTAAACTTTTTTACGTCCAGCAAATAGCAAATCGTCATGTGTCTGATCAGCATCAGAATCAGCAGCAGTCCTGTCCATCCTTAAAAGAATCTTAGGGTTTAATGGTTTGAGTACAGTGTTCCCATCGGCATTTCCCCGATCTTCTTGATCATCGATGAATTTTTAAAACTCCAGCTAAAGCATTCATACCTATACAAGGCTTAAGACGAAATTGCAAAGTTGCAGTGGTGGTGTCGGTGTCGGTGTCGGTGTTGACGCTGATGTTGGTGTTGAGATCCACATAAAATGTGTGTGCAGGGAAAGTGTCGAGTTATTGGGAATACTTAAAACTCAAGACTTGGACTGAAGCAGATTCTCCATTCCATCTCCACATAACATGCATGTAGGACCTTTTGTTTTTTCTCCTCATCCCATTCACAAATTTTTTATGAAGCAATTTTTTCCTTCCTTTCTCTGAATTTTCTGCATCATCCAGTCAAGATGCCTAATGCCTGGACTCTCTCTATCACAGGTTTATGACATATTCTGTGTGTATCACAGTGTGATACTCTGATACTATGTTTGTGAAGAGAAAAAGGCTTCCTTTTCCTGGCTTGCTGATGATGATTCTCACTCTCTCTCTCTCCTTTTTTATATCCCAGTGTCAGGGTAAAAATGGGAGTTTTGTTGTTCCTTTTTTTAGTGGGGCGAAGGGAACATTGTCCGTGGGGAGAGAGAGAGAGAAGAATTATTGTTCATAAATCCTCAAGCTGAAGGAAAGGACAATAGGGGCCACCTTCACATTGTGGGCTAAACATGACAATCCTCTATATATACCACACACAAACGTATTTAAGTAAGTATACAGAGCTGGAAAATCTCCACAATTTACCATAAACTTGCTCCTTCCAAGAGAGAATTGAGCTTTAGAAAATGGAGGCTGGCTTTGTTGTGACGTTCAACAGGATTGATTCATTTAGCTGTGATCCAGAACAAGCTCAAATGTGTGCTTGTACCCCACACCTCGACTTCCGAAAAAAATGTGTATATATGGAATCAGTGTAAACACGGTCTAATGGGAGGGAAAAGGTCTTTGAAAAACCTGATTTCGGTAGAAAAAGAGATTTTTTTTTATTGTGTCACACATAGTCATGGTTTGCATTACAAAAGGAGAGTGCACAACAATGGCAAAAAAATGTTGGCATTTGTGTGACATCAAGAAAGATTTTTTTGTTGACACTTTGGAGGAAAAATGGGATTTGAGCTTAATTCTTGATGGCTATTATTATTAGTTCCTTTTGGGACCTATTTAATGAGAAAAAGGTGAAGGCCGACCCGGGCCTTGAAAGCTGAATGTGGCCGATAAGCTCTGGTAAGATCACGGGCAGATGACCATGAGAAATTTTGCTTCTTGAATAATGAAATGAAATGTGAGTAGCAATATGAGGTGGTATTATTGTCACAATCAAAAATATATTTCTTTTGGTCAATGGACGCGCAATATCATGTATGTGTGTGTGTGTGGATAATATTTTCCAAAGATAAAGGATTTTTGTTATGATGTGTTGACAGTTCTCAGCTACGCCTCAATGCACTCATTGAGAATCTGGAGCGGTTTTGGTGGAAAAGGAGCGGATATTTCTTTCTTCCTCCTCTGAAGAAAATCCTTTAGTCACCTGCGTCACTGAGATAATAATCCCTTAAGAAAGGATTATTCAAGATTCAATGACATTTCCCAAATCCTAATGAAATCAAAGGCTCTGAGCCTCTAATACTAAAACCTGTGAGAATTCTAAAAAGCTTATATATCGTAACCTTTAAAAAAACTTTTTTTTCTTCCAGAAGCATCCAATAAGAAATTATAAGCTTTATAAGAAAAATATGAAAGAAGAAAAAAATTAATATCTCATATCTTTCCTTATCACTCTCGTCCTCACACATCACATCTCAGGTGTGATGTGATTTTCAGCCAAAGATTGGCAGGAAAAGGTGTGTTTCTCAATTTTTTTCTTCTTTTTATGCTGTATCGTCTTTAAGAAATGCGGGTCCTCTAATCCTCCTCGCTTTTAGCTAAGACTTTTTTTGGAAGCCAGCATGTGGCTGGAGTTGGAGTTGGAGATGAAAAAGGAATGGTGTACGGAAAAGAGCTCTGTTCCAGTCTTTCGGAGGGTAAATCCGGAAGAAGCTTTAGTTGTCCTCTGCCTTAAGGAGATGTGCTCTGGGGCTTAAGCTGTAGTTTTCGCCGAAAGACCTACAACCTACAGTGGGACTGACGGTTTCCCTGTACCGAAAAAGGCTTATTTACAGGCTACAGGTTTTCCAATGTCCCACAATCCCAAGTAACGTAGAGGTAGAGAGAAAAAAAGAGATTGGAAATGCGTCAACTCTTAGCGTCGAAAGAGATTGACGCGTCAAATGATATTTTGTCGAGTGACAGATTTGATAAGTAGGAAGGCGCTAATTCCCCTTTTCGAGGATTTCCGTGGAGGAAGAAAAAACTAATTACAGTAGCGAAAAAATAAGATAGTATAAGGGATGTGATGTTATTGGAAAGGCTCAATCAGAAACACGTTTTTCTAGATCAATTTGATGTACATGTGTACATGTGATGTTGATGATGGCTTTTTGAACTCTGTTGAGAGAGTCTTTTTAAATGATGTTTTAGCTGGAATTAAAGCAAATATGTACGCATAGTATGTATGTTCGTAGCTGCGAGTTAATTTGATAACGGTCTTTATATCAAGTTTATATAAACTTCCATGGAATGTTGATTGAGGGATTCATTATACTTTTTAAATATTTAGAATATAACGGCTTTCAGTTAAAAAGCTGCAGATTGCAATTTTGCATTGTTGTAAATAACCGTTTGAACGTTCTCCTTGCACAGTATTACGAAGTATATTACACATTGTTCTCAAAGTGCGAATGAACTTATGACCTAATTATCACAAAGGACTTTACAGATAAGCACCAAAAATCATGTTTCAGTCCCAACATGCTCACGGACAAACACCTATAAATAAATTCTCTGTAGCTACGTAATTATATCAACATCAACCCGTTTTCAATTTTCTCTTCACTCGCTCATTTCTGTACAAATCTGTGTTGTCTGTGTATCTTGTATATTCCAGGACACCGGCTTAAGAAGAAAAGGGTGTATCTCCCTCGTCCAACAAGCCCATATTTGTACAGCATGAGCATAACACACTATATACATAAATACACACACACACGACACATTTCAAATGGATTTCCTGGATTCATCACAGCTAAAGGTGAGTGACAGATAAAGCCATTTTGTCTCTCCTTTTTTTTATCGTGTACCTACGAGGATTTAGAGAAAAAAACTGGAACGTTTTTGACACATTTCTCCTTATCACTGGTTTGTGTGCTCTCGCAGGCTCACACACACACACATAGAAAAAATAAAAACGAAACTTTGTTTCTCCAAAAGCTGGAGGGACAGGATATTTGCTCCATCGCCGGAAAAAGAGAAGGTGGACGTGGGCAAACAAACAACAGAAACGATTGACGCATATACATATGTACATAGTTTTTTTCAATAGAGCGTAAAAAATTTTGTATTTCTTTTCCGAATGGGAATCGTCGACTGACACTGACAGTGACATGTTCTCCAGTAGCAGAATTATATTATTAGAACTGTAAAAGGGCAACCTGCAAATTGAAATCTATTCAAGGCCGGATTCAACAGAAAATATGTTTCTATAAATTTAATGAGCTCCTAAAACCAACAACAACCATATACTTTTACATGCCTAAATACCCCGTTGCAATTCATGGAGAAAGTTTGTCCGAGTTTCCATTTCTGTCGAAAGACATGTTTTCCTAAACTGAGTTTTAATGCGTTTCAAATTCTCCTTGGGAAAAAAAACTTTGCATTCTTTTTCTTTTTTTACTGCGAAAAAAAATCCTAATTTGCAACACTAACATTTGGCTGTGAGTATGTGTAAGTATATGTATATATAAACCTGAGCTTTTTGCGTAATTGTCTTCCCTCGTCCCGCATGATTATTTTTTTCTCTGGGAGAAAGCAGCATATTTGTGTAATCTTCCATGTATCTCTCTCTCTCGCAATCCCAGAGAAAATGGTTGAGATTGGCCATTACGGAAGATTAATTACACAGTTTGAGAAGGGAAAAAAGTCATGCTAATGTATGCTTAGAGGGCTCTCGCTTGAAATTAGATTTCGGCCAAGATTGAGTGCTCTGCGGACATAAGGTGGGGAGAATGATATTCTTTCTTTCTTTTCCCCAAGACTTTATTTTTCTTGGATAGGCTTAAGCATTTTTTTCTTTCCTCAAATGCGTGAGTGTGCCTTTTGGCATGAAACGTATTGCTAATCTGAGGAAGAAACGTGATTCCAAAAAAAGACTCTCAGAGTCTGATAAAAGTAAACTAACTCTCTTTCTCTCAAAAAAACGATTTGGTCTTATCCCAAACAGAGAAAATGAGTGGTAGGAGATGGAGAAAGAGAAGGCGCATCGAAATTGGAGCTCTACATTTTGAAAAAAGTCACACTTTCATACATATGTACACAAAAGAATCATCTCCGCCTCATGCTGCCGCTACTAGGTACTTCTGCTGCTGGAGATTTCCAGGTAATTCGGAAATCAGAAATCCATGGATTCAATCATGAAGACCAAAAATCGTTTTCCAGTCACTGCTTCTTCCTGGCTCCACCCGATAGGTTTTTCTCCTTCTCCTCCCGAAATCCTTCTTGGTTCGATGATGACGAGAAAGAAAGTACTCCTTTGAGACAAAAAGCAGCTCCTTGTGTGGAGTGATTAGTCCTTCCTTCGGAGGAGGGATAGAAGAATCGTTAACCTCTCTCTCTCTCTCTCTTCTTTATTCACAAGAGCAGATTGGGATCGTTAAAGAAGCCTCTCTATTCTCACCAACTCACCCCTTCATTTTCTCTCTCTCTCTCTCAAAGTGGCATCAACAATATCCTCCAGAGCCTCCAGAGCCAAACCTTACAGAGAAAAGGGAGTAGGTATCATCGGTAAGATTTTTTTTGTGAAGACGGGTAGAAATCAGGCAGGATCCATCTCCTAATTTCTCCGGTTTTGATGTGCCGCACATGGTTATTAGCCCACGAAGGGAAATAGATTCGATCTGGTTCTGCTTCGAGGGAGATAAAGGACTTTAAGAGCACACGTAGTAAAATAGGAGGAAGAATGTGAGGGTCTTGCCTTCTTCTTATCAAAGTGAAAAGTGAGCCTTCTTGCCATTTCGATTCCATTTGGTATTTATGGAGATGGAGAATATAAGTAAGAGATTCACTGATTCACATACATTGTGAGCACTGGAAGTGACGCGTGTGAGCTATGGAGCTTATTATGACCGGAGATGATTTTTTCTCTCATTACGTCATTCAATAGCCAGAAAGGTTTGGCTTGGATAAGAGCGTGTATACTTACTTACCTTATGCTTAAACATTAAATATGACACAGCGTAAATGTGAGAAAGGAAAAGGACAAAAGATGATAAATAGAAATGTGTGTAGCTTTTTACCCGAGCTCTACAAAAATGCATAGAGATGTCAGGGTTTAAAGAAAAGATAATTAATGCATCATTCCTGAGGGAATTATGTGAGTTTAGCGGAGACTGTATTACGCATTTATTACGTAGCTGGAGCATTTTGTGCGCCATTAATTTAAAAAAGGATATGCTTGTCCAGAGTCTGCGCGTCTGCTTGGGGCTTCAACATCATGAAGAGATCCAAAGATGAAAATGACCGGTCTTAGAGATTTGTATAGATGCGTCCACATTTTTGCAGTTGGGTGTCATTTAACCGACATTGGGCCGTTAAAGTCGTTTTTATCAGAAACCATGACGTGGTTATATACATTTTTGAACTTGGATCTGGAATCTGGGATGACATTAACGTTGTAAGTATGAGACTCAAATATATATGAATCTGGTCATTATCAGCTACGTATGCATGATTGCCTTACAGCATAATCTTTTAAGGTGCAAAATCCCACATGTGTGATATGAATAGAGAGATCAAAAACTAAAGTTTCCTTTATAAATATTGAGCGCATTTCCCTCCCGGTGGTGCTGAAAGAAGGCAGGACTTGAGACTTTTTTCTACAGACTGGAACAGCACACACTGTACATAACATATTTTAACTTCTCCTTCTCAACTTTGCTTATTATGCAACTCTTAAATATTTTTAATCATTCACCGATTTCAAGCATGGGACACAAGTCATTTACAAAGATTTATGGCCAGGGGGTTGACATCTCAACAAAATGGAGCAGCAGGACTCCCTTAAATCCGAAACTAAAGAGTAGTATGGATGAAAGGCTGAGATAAGAAAAAAAAACTTTCCTTTAAAAAAAGATGCAAGCAAGGCACACACACACACACACAATTATGCAGTCTTGAGGCTGCAAAAGCTCCTTTTGTAATCTCTTTAAAAAAAAAAACTTGATCACAATGAGTTCTAAGAATGATTTCAACTTTTTAATGCAACTTTAAAAAGAATGGGAAATTGCATGATAAAAAGCAAGAAAATCTTTGAGAATACAAAAAAAGGTTTCCAATTCAGATTGAGGGAAGTCATACAGAAAAAAGCTCTCTTTTTTTTACTTTGAAGACTTTTTTTGGACTCTGAGCATATTTCACTTTTTTCAGAAGATATACTTACATTATGGCCATTGTATTGGCTCAGACTTAAACAATTTTTCCCTTCCTTCTTAATGCAACATCTCTATTCAAGTTAACAGACCAGTGAGCAGCAAATCGCGTTATTATGTGCAAACGCACAATAGCCGAGTGAAAAAAAAGATCAGATGAAAGGCGAAGTGGAAAAGCTGACTACGAAAAAGCTGATTTTTTTTCAAGGAAAAACGGTTACGCTCCATCCAAACTCCAAACTATACCTCCACACATTTTTTGGAGAGAAAATGCTTCATTTTTCTCCCGGAGAGAAAATATACACAATTATTTTATGTTATAAGAAAATACTTTGCTTTTTTTATTATTAAGAGACGTTGACTTTTCCTCCGCCGTTCGCCATCTCCTCTGCAGCTTGATCTCCTACACTCCTCCACTAGGAGATGATAATAGGACGAGATGATGATTTTTGATGGCGATGAGGAGACGTATTAATGTTGCACGTTGACGAATAACAATCTTCTTCTTTTTTTGCGAAAAAAAAAACTAACTTCACATTTCCATCCTTTTGTTCCGTGACAGGCGTGCTCTTTATAGGCTCGTTTCCCTTCCTTTTTTATTTCCCGTGAGTCTCATCAAGTTCGGGAAAAAAGAGGTTCAAGGGACCGGTTACACACATAACATATAGGTACAGTGTTGTGTGGAAGAGAGTGTGCTACTACTTTCCCTCTCCAAAAAAGAATCAACTGAGTTTTTTTCTTCTTCTTCTTTTCACAATGTCCAAAAATATACTGAGGAGGAAGAAAAAAACGAATATTATATCCCATCCCAAGGAAGAATGGAATTTTTTTTTGTTTGAGAAGCATGTCCCACGAGATTGAGACCCATGCGCCCGGGTTATGATTCCGAGAGGAAGCAGTTAAATCTACAAACTTATTAGGAGAGTGGCAATAAATACGGGCTCTCTTTTTTCCGTGACTCACTTCTTAGTTCTTACGCGGAGGAAACGTTGAAGGAGAAAGAAGAATGTAAAAAAAGTCGTATGTCATGCTTATACTTTTTTTCTTCTTATTCTTCTTTGGACTCATTGACTCTCACTGTAAGTGCGTAAAGGGAAGAGTAAACAAGGAGGACACAAAAAGGAGATTATTTCCTTGTTTAGAAAAAAGAAATAAATGTATCATTTACTTACTCACTCTTACAGTCGATGACTGATGAAAGGAAGAGTCGAGTGGGTGACTCGCACTTTCCATTCACACTTATCAGGTTTAGGGCTTTGTTTGATGTTTGCTGCTTGATGTGTCGCATTCGATTAAAAAAGGACAATGAGAAAATGGAAATAAGGAATAGGGAAAGTATTTACAAAAAAAAGTTATATCTCGAGTTTGGGAGTCTTGAGTTGATGAGATATGATACCGATTCTCAGAAGTCTCATATGTGTCATTAATGAAGTGGGAAAGGGGCATTGAGTACTCTCTGGGCCATATATATATAGTTATAATCAGAAACTGAATTAATAAGGGGGAATTTGATTAAAGCTGAAGAAATTACGAGAAGGAGAGTGGAAAGTGTAAAGGCTCGTTATTACTTTGATGACGGTGAGGTTGATGGATTTGAAAAGGGAAGGAAGTCCAGTGGGACATATATATTTCCCAATTCGTTCCCCGTCTCATATAAAACACAAACAACTTCAATCAAAAATATTTTTCAGAGACTTTGTAGCACTGTGTTCCATTCTAATCCTGGCTAAAGACGAGTTGTACTTTGCGCCATCTACCGAAAGCGATGAGCACCTGCGAGAAAGCGATGTGCATGGAAAAATTCAGAGAAGGGCAAAGTCTAAGAAAAATGATTCTTACCGGATTCTGGGACTGCGACATGACATAACTGAGAATTAAAACCGTACTTGAAAATACTTCAGTTTAGAACTTCATTAAAGTTCACTTTCACGCATTAATTACTAATTAGCAAATATACAGCTTCTCAATAAACCCCAAAAACGAGAAAATTTTAATGGGCTTCTGCTGGCATGAATAAGGAACATTATTTAATGAAAATCCTCTCAAATAAAAATCATTATGCATCTACATTTAAAATATTTTTTGTTATTATAAATTCATAATTAGGAAGCTATCTTTTTATTACGAGCACCCAAAAAAATTAGCTGGGCTGCTGCTTCCCATCAATCAACTGTCACATCGTTGGTCTCTGGTGTTTTACTAATGCCTCAGATTTTTTGTGTCTTCAGTAGGCAAATGAGAAGTGCCCCTTTTGTCTCCCCTTAATGCTCCATTCATCCATTAACTCCTTTTTCCAATTTCCCCATTTCCACACTCATTCCTTCTGAATATCTTTGAGAAGAAGGGTTGAATGGGGATAGGCATCATCGTATATGTATGCCCAATTTGGCATGAGGAGAGAAAAACTGTAATGATTCAAAATCATATTAGGACGACAATAAAAATCCTTTTAAATCCTTTATCTCCACTCTATCAAGCTATTGGCAGCTCAGGGGAGCTACTAATTCCGCGTCTTAAAGTCGACTTTGATGAGCCAGTAGAAATTTTCCAGATTTTCGAGTTGGCGCAGAGGACTAAATACATGCACACACATATATATTTAGTGCCAACCCATTTTTAAAAGTATTTTTAGTGAGCAAAGTCATTAGAGCATTCGTAGAGGAAAAAAATGAAATTTTAAGTGCTACTCTCATCCTGATAAAACAATAAAATTGTACTCTGTTCAAAATCCAAAAAAAATCCAAGTGGGAATGGGAATTGAAGGGAAAAGAATCATAATGGACTCTCTCAGCCCACTCTCATTCTCATCTCAAATCCAACATTTGACTAAAACAAAAAAAGTCTGTCTCAAGAAAAAAAAGGTTTTTTAAAGAGAGATCTTAATTTCAATGCTGAATGTTGAAATGAACTGGAAAAATGCTGTATCATCCATGAAATGATATTCTGGAGCTTTTTTCATAATTTATGAATTTATGCGTGTGTCGTGTAAAAAATTACTTTACATTCTTCTTACACACAACCTGGAAAAAGGCCCGGTGTGATGATGTGTGTGAAACTGACGTGAGAATATTTTATGAGCTGGAAATATCTGGACTCCTTCTCCAGAGGAAAGGGAAGGAAGGGGACACGTCCCTGGACAAAAATCTTAAGACTTAAAGTTGCTTCAAGTTGTGAATGTGAAATCTCTTAAAACTATGATCATGATGATGATGATGATGGGGATGCTCATGCTCATGCTCCCTTCGACGGCTACATGGAAAGCCGACACATTACAACAGATAAGAATCTGGATCATCCAACATGCCAATAAAAGTTATTACATGAAGAAGAGACATGATTTTTGGGTAAGCCTTTTTGTCTTCAAAATCTCATGAACTTGTAAAACTGACGGAGGGGAACAAAACACTGTCACGAGAGAGATAAGAGGATGACGAGGGACTGAAAGTGGCAAATCCAAGGGATACCTGGAAGGTAGAGAGAGAGAAACTGGTTGTAAAATCTCAGTTCATTTATTACAGGTAAAAATGCGCAGGTAAATTTAATGCATGTCCAGAGTTAAAGTCAAACTGTGACAAATTGTTGAGAGAAAAGAATTAAAGGGAAGTGTAGCATTCAATTTCTTTTTGTACTGGTCAAATCATCTAAAAAATGACGAGGAAAAATTTGTTTGTAAAAGTGTAGATATTTGAGACTTGAACATCTACAAAACAAATGTTTACGTGGCTCAGAATTTTATGGAAAGTAGATTCACATCGTCTGGAGTTGGAAATATCTGAGATCATCTCCAAATCAAATTATTAATTTACAAATAAAATCACATAAAATTGAATTACATAATTTTTTGGCCAATTCACATAAAGTACCCAGCTATATGCTATTTAGATTTTAGACTTGTGCGCGGCTAAGCCGAAATAACGCTTAGCAACGCAACATATTGTAGCACGTTGCCGCCAGTAATTTAGCCGTAGCCGAGTCTAAATAGCATATAGCTGGGTACTTTATGTTATGTGTTGTGTTAGGACTTTGGCGAGACAAATTGGAAACGGAAGGAAATGCATACAAGTCCATAATGTTGTCTGGGGAAGATGATACGATGGATTCGAGAAAGTGCAAGTCTTGATGATCTACCCATTTGTATGATCTGCAAAAAAGGAATATTGCTAATAATAAAATTACGAGCACAAAATAATTTTTTATGTAATCACTATCAAAGTGAAAGTTTTATTCAGAATAATTCTTCAAATATTCTTTAAACAAAGTTATATACAGCACAATTCTGAGTTTCTCGTAAAAAAAGATATTTCAAACTTAAGCTCAGCTATATGTACTTATGGACATGATTCAAAAACAATCAATTCGGAATGACTTAGAACTTTACAGGCAATTCTAAAATGACTATAGTAATCACAATAAATGAAGCAGTTAAATTGACTATTTTCCATCAATTAGCGCTGTCCTCACCCCGCGCTACAAACTCTACCTCCAAAACTAGACTACACAAAAGGATCCAATGTTTAAGTACCCTTATCATCAATTAATACTTATTTATAACCACTCACAATTATGTGGAATACGGGAGCATAATTTCTACAAAACTATGTATGAATCTCGATTGAGCTGGTGATGATATCCAAACGTCCCTAGTCCTCGTCGCGGATCTGCATCAGCCCTGGAGAAGTTATCCAATATTGCGATTTTGCTGATCAAGGAGCCTGGGTGACCTTCGGGTAGGCGCTTGTCCTTTGATCGTGACCCTTCTCTTTCGTCTCTTCTTGGAACCTTCTCCGTCCTCCTGCCGTATCTCCATCTCGTCTCCCATTCCGACTTCCAATGACCCATTTCCTTGTGGATGACTTGTGGCCGGATCTTCTTCCGGATGACCAGTTGAACGTTGACCTGCGCCTTCCGCATAAGAATCCTCCTGATCATTCTCAATTACTTCAGGTTCCTCGTACCTTGTCACATGATCACCAGTCTCCATGACGCGAGAATCGTTGCGCAGTCTGAGCTCCTTGACCTTCTTCATGACCTTGGTCTCGTCATCCAGCTCCATCTGCATCATCCGAATACATATTCATATTTTTATCACATACCATTCTACTCAAATATTTTTGTACTTGTACTACAGCAAATTAGAAGATCGACTTACGCTCTTCTTCCGCTTCTTTGAAGATTCTTCCGTGACCTTCTTCCTGGTCTCCATATCGCCTCCCAATGTGGTTGCCGTGACTGCCTGTGACTTGGATCCATTTGAATGACCATTGACAGCAACTCCCTCTTCTCGAAAGGCTGACCTCCGGCGCGCTTCTTCCATGACAAGGTCGTCCACCGCAGTTACTTCGATGTCGTCGTCGTCAGAAAGCTCGATTACTTCTGGCTCCAAGACTCCCTGTCTACTTATTCCTTGGTTGGCGGCCTCGGCCTGTTGCATGACCAACTTTATCAACTCCTTTTCCGTGTCATTCTTCAGCTCCAGCTGCAAATAAAAAAGTCATATATTTTTATTTACATCATATTAACTAAATTATATGGAACACTTAGGTACATATGTCAAAGTTCAATTTAAGTACCTTGCGGTAGCCGATGTACGTATTTTGAATAGTGTTGTCGAGGTGGCCAAGCTGGCGCTGCTGCTGACGCTGCTTGTCGTCAGAGGGATTTGTCTCGAGTTCTTCAACTTTCAGATTGTACTCAGACATCTGGCGAATGATGAACGGGAGGCGGGCGTCAGCATTGGATGCCGCGGAGGGGGTCAAATCGCTGTCACTCTTCAGATCAAGGAGAAAAACGCCGGGCGGAAGATCCCCCAGACTAAATTCGTCGGAAATTTTTTGAAATGTCATTTCCATCTTGGTTGGAAAAAGTTCGAAAACTCGAAAGTATATTAAATAAAATGAGATAATTTCGGAACTTGGCTATTATTTTTAAAAAATCGGGAACTTTTCCGGATATTTTCGGAAAAGAATATTATTTTTTGTAAAAGACCCTTCGTATCAATAATGTCAAAGTTTTTTTGCTGTTGAAAAATAAGGAGCGATCCAAAATTTGGAGACGTTTCTTGCGTCGAGTGCGATAAGAGAATGAAGAAAATTGGAGTGCAACAATTAAATATTCCGTAAATTTTCGACTTCACTGCCAATTAAATATTTTTTCATTTGCATAAGGCACTTGGATATTTTCGTCTTGAAGAATGGCAAAAAGGAAAGTTTGACTTTCAAACTTCCAGTCAGAAATATAATGAATGCTATAAACTCCTCCCCAAAAGGTCCTTTCATCATCACATTCGCTGTCATCGGTCACTCGACAAAATATCCAAATATTTTTTGGACTTTGTGCCCTGGTACTTTTACATCTTGAAATTTCCAATAATGTTGACGCAAGACGGTTGACTGGAAGGATTATGTACGTATGTCGGAAGCCACAAGGAACAATGACAAAAATCATGTGCACTTGCATGTGAAATGTGAATCGTTGCATTCCACCGAGTCGACTCATACCTTTTCTTTTCTCAAAGGCTCTTACGTAGGCCCTTTTTTGCATTTTCCCTGTTTGCTTTGCCGAAGTCGAAATGTCGAAGTGCCTAATTTGCATGAAGACGATATGAAACTGGAATGAATGCTGACAGCTTTTCATGGAATAGACAATGTTGAATTCCTTTGGTGAGAGTGTTGCGTAAGCTTACAACAGGTCCATAATAGCAATAGCAAAGAAGTGCTAAATGAGAATGAGATTAAAATATGCGGCTTTAATATACAAATGTTGAAAACGATTGGTCCTCCAATTATTTTTGGTTAATGTCAATGCAATGTATGGAACCACAAATGGAATGAAAGGCAGGCACCTGTTCAACGCCAGTTTTGAATAAATTAAAAGACATTTCTTGGAAAAATTCTGCCGTTGCACAATGTTTACTGGACAATGAACAATTTTATTATTTGGGATGACGAAAAGACTTATTAACTCTTGACAAGAGTTACTCTTGAACTTAACGCACCAACAATTTGAGAGTGGTAATAGGGAAACTCAAAGGGAATGGAAGGCATCTCATGCTTAATGTCCATTCTAAAGAATATGATAAAAATTGCATCAAATTTCATTATGCTAACTGTATTGATTAAGTATTAGCTGTAGCTTCGACGATGGAATATAAGTGGGTAGTTTCAATTTCCATTAAAATATTTACTTCTTTATACAACACCTGCGTTCGAAAAGTGAAAAAAAGAATATTTCATTATCAATTGTTCAAATCAAGTATGTAATGAGGAAATACTTTACTGGCAATAAAAAAATGTTAAAGAATCCCCTTACAAAAATAGGATTTATTAAAAACTATGTCGAATTTGATATTTTTAAATGTACATTAATAGTTCAGCCCAGCCATCCACATATTTAGCATAACTTACTGTAGGCAAATTTTGTAAACTAAATTAAGCATAAAATGAATAATTTTCAGCAAAAAAACTAGACAAAATCACAAATTAACGCCATCTTAAATGTTAAAGCTATTCATTCGTAAATGTGCACCAGAAACTTGGACATAGAAAATTCAAATGTGACTCAAATTCGGAATTTTGCAGTACGCAGATATTAACTTGGACTGAAGTAGCGAAAAATTGATTGATATTTTAGTTTGACATTCATCCAACATATGTAAAACTAACAATCAAATAAATGACTGAATTTTATTTTGAGAAAGTATATTACAGTACAGTAAAGTAAGTAAAGTATATTACATTTACAATTTTAATTATACATGATTTCATTATTCAATTTTTAAATGGCGATGATGGGAAATTTTACAAAACCAAAATGTCATCGAAAAAGCTACAAAAAAAAATCCAAAAACATGGAATCATGAATGAGAATTCAGATCCGAGATTCAGAACATTTCCCGTAAATTCTTCTTGAATGACCATGTAACATTGACCAAGAGCGGTATAAAGAAGTGAATTTTCCTCTTCAACTTCAATCCTCAATCTCAATCACATCGGCAAAAATGAATGAAATTTCTTCTGCACAATTCTGGGAATTTCCCCATCACACTCAGACTCGAACTCCCTACCCGTTCCCCATAAACCATTATCATCATATAATTAACTGCAGCAAAATGATTTTTTTCATTTCTCTCTCTCTCTCTCTCTCTATCCCTTCTTCATACAAGCAGTCAAACAGTAGTGGGCAACGGCTTCAATAATGCATAACGAAACTGCACTAATTTCTCTTCTTCATCTTGCAACTTGTGTCCACTACTTGCTTTTCATTTCAAAATCACGTCGTTTGCTCCCGTTGCACCCGCACGAGAACATTTCATTATATACACATGTATATTGCATATCATCCTTCTTCAATCTTTAACTTAAACTCTAAGTTATGTATATAATGGATGTATCGGTATTTGGTGTATGGGTATGGGCTATGGGACGTGTTGTTAACACTTTTTCGTCTTCTATGAACACATTTGAAACATTAAAGCATGAGGACAAGCAAATGATGAGAATTACCGTTTTTCTTCTTCCCTCATACGCATAATATTCCTCGACTTTTTTTTTCTTCGTCGAGAGTCGAATATCGGGCAGAATACTGAGCAGGAGCAGGTGAGGTGGGGTGATTGTCCTGCCTAGAGGCTACTTACCTGCTCAACAATGCTTCATGAAAAAATATGAACTACCCGAGAAGAAGACGAAGAAAATCATCAACTTCCTACTTCACCTGAGAAATGAGCATTATAGGCATACCTATGCAAGAACCTTCAAAGCTTTTACAGCTTCCTTTTTTAAGAAAAAATCTGTTCTTCTTCATGCTTTTTTCCGCAGGTTTACCTTTAGCACGGGGCTGAAGTTTTCAGAGACTGAAGACCCATTTTTTTCATTGTTTGAACATCCCCTGTGTACCGTCACATTGTTAACAGGCGTTTTCAGCAAACTGTGAAGAGAACCGTAAAAAAGGAGCCTTATCCTGATATTTACCAGGTGGAGTTAAGTATATGAGTATGAGTATGAGTATGATTATGATGTTCTTGAAACATTCCTCAGGTCCGATAGGTTCTTATGAACATGAAAAAAGGGTTGATTTTTTGACGTGTGGTAGTGATGGTGGTGGTGGTGGTGGCTCCTCTTTACCTAAAAATATAACGTTGCTTCATTCATCCGACGACGAAGAGGCAAGCCATTAGGCTCCAATTCAGTTGAGAGTTACTTGCGTGTACCTGTGAAAACGACTCGCGAAAAACTGATTATTTATTCTAATTTATTTGTAGTTTAACGATTATTAGCTTTCGCACGAGAAAAAAACTGGGTAAAACCGCTAATTGTGTCCAGGAGTCGTTGACAGAAGATGAAGTAACCGCGAGGAAGCAAGACAAGAGAAGTTGTGTTGGAAAGAGAATTTCGTTTTAATATTTTCAGCTTTGATTTCAAATTTAATTTCACATTTTTGGAGAGTATGAAGGGTTATCAAGTACTGATTAGTGTGTGGGCGACGATAGCCCTCTGCCTAACGTGGAGTGTGGCTGGAGATGAGCACGAGCATGAGTTTGTCGGTTTGGTGAAGGACCTGCTGCAGGGCGACGAGCTAAAGACATTTCAGAGTGAGTACTACATATGTATATAAAGCGGTGACCTATGACCTTTTGCATTTGCATGCATTATATCTTTCTTGCCTTCAATTTTTAACATAATTTTGCAGATGCGTATTCTTCCCTGCCTGTGGAGATTCGGGATAGACTGACCAAGGACCTGCTGAAGGATCCCAGCAAGTTCGGCCAAGATATGATGAACATGCTCGGCCCTCAAGTCCAGAACCTCATGTCGAACCTGAACTTGGGCAACCTCAACCTCGCCAATCTGGCGAACATCGCAAAGAGCTTCGCCCCTCCCGCCCGTCAGCCCCAGCAGCAGCAGCGAATCGGAGACGAGGAGAACGAGATCGACGTGGAGGTGGACGAGATGAACATGAACTACCTGAAGAACGACAACAAGCGAAGGCGCCCGACCAAAGAGTCCAGCTCCGGCTTCGACTTTGGACCGCTCGGCTCCATGCTCGGGAATCTGGTCAGTAGCAATCCCCAAATGCTAGTCAACCTGATACAAAGTGTGACCCAAGGAGTGGATGGGAAGCAAGGCTTCTCCTTCGACTCGGTGTTCAACATGCTGACGCAACAAGTCGATCTCGACACCGTCATCAACATGGCCAGTGCGTTCGGTGCGGGCGGCTCTGGCAGTGGGAAGGGTATTGCTGATGTCCTCCAGATCCAGGAGATGATGAAATGGTGGACGGACTTTATCAAGTCGCCGACTGGGCAGAAGGTCAACAGGGTACTCCCAAGGCTTTTGAAGGCTGACTCTCTTCCAAGTAAGGATAAACTTTAATCTAACTTAAATATGGAGAACCAAAAATTGGTGGTATGTTTAAAACTAATTTCAATTAATTTTGTTTCAGGTGCCTTGAGAATCATCGAGAAAGAAATGTCCTTCCGCTGGGACATGATCCTCCGCCAAATCCAGGACCCGAACATCCGCCAGCTCATGGTGGCCCAAGCGGTCCGCCCCATCGGCGAATTCTTCCGAGGGGTGAAGGTGCCCCGTGACCTCAAGGAAGTCATCAATAAGGCGGACGATGTGCTCAACAACAAAATGGGGCTGGCAGATAAGACCAAATCATACATCGAGCCAATTACGCAGTACATCCGCGAGACATTCAAGATCAGCAAGGAGTCCCTCCTCGACCTCAGCCCCACGGATATTGAGAAGATCGCGAGTGACATTCTGAACAAGGAGGTGCTGGAGCCGATGACCTCCGTGTGGGAAGCTTATAACAAAGCTTTGGAGCACTCGACCTGCGCCAACTTTGTCTTTTGCCAGTTGAATAATAACTTTTACAGCGAGAACTTTATCAGGCGATATGTGATCAAAACGTCCAGGTAAAAATTAGGAATTCGCTAATAATGCATGAATGAATGATGTCAATTAGGATTATGTGTATGATTAGTTTAATCATTCTAATCTATTTTTATTTTTGCAACATTACAGTATTATCTCCGCATTCCAAGCGTCCGCGTCGATGAAGAAGGACGCCTTCTCAAAGCTCTACGAGGGAATTCATCACGGCGCCGAAGGATTCGATTGCACGGTACTAAATAAAAATGAAACTAGCTTTTACCATTTGCCATAAAATGTGACGTGATTAAATGTTAATCCTCATGTAAATATGTGGAAATGACTCATGATTGGATTTGGACTTGTTTCATGTGTTTGCAGCATGGAGTCACCGGCTTTTGTCTGGACCTGATGCATACGGCAGCCCACAACGAGCTGTAATTTGGAGCCGCTTTTTAGACTGGAATATATAAAAAAATTTAAATGGTCGGATGATGTGTTACACTTTTTATGATTATGATCTGAGAGGAGAATATATGTATTTGCTTTTGTAGCTCAAAAAACTTGTGTGTGTGAGTGATAATGAGAGAAAATGCATGGAAGGTACATATGAAGTATGAATTTTAATTAGGGGCAAAACTGTTAATGCAACTCACCCGCTAATCTACAACAGATGCACCAGGTACCAAAACGGCGTCAGTTTCACATATTTAAGGAGATTAGAGGTATTTATTTGAAAATTATGTGACGGAAAAATGAAGTTCATTTATTTATTGTAAGAGGCATTTATAACTTGTTATATATTACTTTAATGTTGTTTTTGTAATAAAATGGAAAACTAAAAAAATAATTTTCTTTTTAAAGTTATCAGTTTTCATCTCACCACCACAGGTACAATGTTATACCTAATATCCCAATCGCCAGCGAAGAAACCATGTAACATTGAGAAATTGGTGGGAGGGCCATCACCTCAAACCATGTCATTTAACTTAAATTCACTTTATCTCAGCTTGCAGAATTTTCAGAAATCAAATTCCAACTTTAAGTCCAGACCAAAGCATATGTAGGTATGTAACTTACTTGATGGCATGTACACCTGCAGGTGCTTTACCAAAGCCACAAAAATTTCTCGTTTCGAGTCACACAAAAAATCAAAGTCCCTCCAAAATCCTAATTGAATGCTGCTTAACTCAACTTAATTTCGCATTTTATCAAAGTACATTTAAGTACATTCATAAATACCCCCACCATCATCAGCCAAGACCATTTTTCTACAGTTTTTTTTGTAAATCCCATCTCGTCGATTTAAGGATAAGGTACTACATAATTTGTAGTTAAGCACCCAAATGCTCTTGCAAGATCTTTGAAATGATACATTACATTAGTACATAATGTCATTTATTATCTTGTAAACCCATGTTCTTCTAAATGACTTACCAACGTTTGTGATTATTTCATACGACATGGCTACATGACAAGATGACGGCTTCAGCATTCAAACTCACATTTCTTTGTGTCAATTTGGCCCTGTGCGGCACAGCACGTCCAACATCCAACCGTTCTAACGTCCTCTTCTTAGTCCTACCTTAAGCCCATTTTTCTCTTACTTTACCTTACAACAAAGCCTCATACCCATACCCAAATCCCAAATCCTCAAATCCACAAAATATATGCATGTACACAACTTCGTGTGTGTGTGCATCTCAAAAAGTTTCAACAATGGCTCATTGTCACTCGTTGCAAAATATCCTTTGTCTTGTTAAACCTTCTCACTCTGTGTGTACTACCACTACGGTACTTCACACACACATTTTTGCAAAAAAAACGTCTTTGAAGGCGGAGGGAGATAGGGCCAAAGGAGCCTTACAGCATCATATGCTACGCTCTTTTGCCACGCACCAGTGCAAAAAACGTAAGCTGCCACAAGAAGCTTTTTGGCTTCTCTGTGAACAAAGACTTTTCTTTCAAAGATAAGCCTACTGAATTGACTTTAAGATATTAAACTGTTCACTTTTGTGAAGTCAGTGAGGGGATGACATAATCCCCACACGGTGCGATCATGAGTCATGATTCAGGATGAACAGTGCAAAATAAACGTATCTAAAATACTGCAAGCAAAGCACCTGCTGCTACTGCTGCTGCTCTACAAAGCAAATTATCTTAGCTTGAGATTTTTTTTCAGAGAAATATGTCCCTACGAAGTTTAGTTTAAGACTTCACAGATTCAGATTCAGATGTCAGAGTCCTGAGATATGCCTTGTGTGTGTGTTTTTTGTGGGCGGCTGTGTGTAAGTAATACAGTTAAGGTTACAGCACACCAGCTACACCAAACGACCAAACCAATGCAAGTCATCATCAGTGAGTCGCGAAAAAAATGCTCTTTTTTCATCTCATCTTTTACTTTTGCTCCAAACTCGAAACTCTTTTTTTTGGTTAGACTTTTTTTAGAGTATTTTCTTTCTCTGTAAACGAGCACGACGACTAATTTCTTAACGGTATAGGATCAAAGACGAAAAAAATCACACAACTCACACAAACTTCTGTACAGTAGGTATACTTATGAGTTGTGGTGATGATGCAATGCGCAATTTTTTAAAAAAAAATCTCCACTTCCTCCTTTATTCTCACACAAAGATAATAGGGGCTCAAGGGCATAGGCATCCACATCCACTCTCAAACTCATAGTGAAATACTTATTTTTAAGTGTGATAAAGACTAAAAAGACATGACATGAAGGGTCTGCGTGGACTTTGCTGATTATTTATGTGAATTATGATAATAGTACTTAGCAAAAAAACATGAGAGAATGACTTAATCCCTCATGACACGACTTATGACTTGCCCATTTGCCTTGCCTCCATTTATATTCACTTCCCCATCTCACCTTTTTTGTCATCAACAATCTTAGTCTTAATTGAAATCACGAGAATTAGAATTATAGTTTCTAGCTTCTCGTTTGAGCTCAAAAACGAGCTCAAAAACGTCCTTTTCTGTAACAAACCCAAATTTCATGTGAATGTGTGTGTTTGTGTGCATGCGCCCTCCTAAACAATGCACTTTTCTATTATTATTTATCCATGCAGCCCCTGAAGCGCAAATTTTTGTTGCTCCCTAAAAATTGCATTAGATTTTACTCCATTTCATACACATATCTGAGTGTGTATCTATCTCCCTCACTCTGACAATTGTCGAGAATCGAGAGAGTGAATACACAGGATGTGAGCTATTTTTACATCTCGATTGTCGATGTCGAAAATGCATAACATACGCAATAATCAACCAGTACACATATGAACATACATTTTATTAGATCTTCCATACTCACACTCATACATGTGTGTGCCTTACCTGTAATTGTAATCAATGGAACAAAAAAATGACAGGATATAGTAATGCATCACCTCGCACGATTCTCTCTGATTTTTTTTTTTGGCGAATGCTACTAAAAAACGTGCACATGCACACAATGCTGTTTGCTGTTTTAGATTTAGATTCTTTTTTTTTTGTTTCTGGGGTGTTTCACGCAGATTCCCCCCTTCGAGCCGTTGACGATGACGATGCTGATGACGATAAAAACTAGCTAAAATACGCGATATGATGCTAATATGTTATGTTATATTTTTTTAGAGTATTACCATTTACCTTTACCTGTGTGCTCTGTTTTTTTTGAAGGGGAGACACATAAATATCATTATCGGGATATTCTATATATGAAACGATAGAGATTAAGTGCGGAGATAAAGGGGGAAACACAACGACAACGACACAACGATAGTGGTGGTTGCTGGTGGTGCTGGTGGTGCATCGTTGTTTGCTGTTTTAGATTTAGATTCTTTTTTCTGTTTCTGGGGTGTTTCACGCAGATTCCCCCCTTCGAGCCGTTGACGATGACGATGCTGATGACGATAAAAACTAGCTAAAGTACGCGAAATGATGCTAATATGTTATATATTTTTTAGAGTATTACCATTTACCTTTACCTGTGTGCTCTGTATTTTTTAAAGGGGAGACACATAAATATCATTATCGGTACATTCTATATATGAAACGATAGAGATTAAGTGCGGAGATAAAGGGGGAAACACAACGACAACGACACAACGATAGTGGTGGTTGCTGGTGGTGCTGGTGGTGCATCGATAGACATAATCATAATATAATAAAAAAGAACTAAGCTCCTTTTCGAAAACTGTTGCGCCTCTGTGTCTCTCTCTCTCTCCAACCATTCCATTAGTGTCTCTGCTCGAGTCTCAAAGTCTCAGAGTTGGGGTTTGGAGGAGTTCCTAAACTTGTAACAATACACACATACATCATTTTTGTATTTGTGTATGTGTATGCCTAAAAACGCTGACGAGAGGGGATAAAAATTAGCTTGGATTTTGTAATAATAATCGAGTTGAGTTTTGAGATTGAGACGTAGTGTGGATATGTGGAAGACTTGAAACTTGAAAGATTATAGATTAGCAATTAAGTAAGTACAAAAGGAGGCTGTAATCATTTACGTTACGACATGCGCCTTTTTACGAGCTGTACTTAAAAGTTGAAGGACAAGCGGTGATTCAGAGAGATGCAGATGAGAAGAGTAGGACTAGGCCAGAGGAACAAGATAGATACTTACAGATAGATCTCGCATGCATCATTTCAGATCATGCATTTATCTAGAAGAAGTGCAATTAAACTGATGATACCACGATAGCTCGAGAAAAAACGTTAAAGAGTGTATTTGGATAAAGTAGCTGTAAGTACATATCTGTGCTAAATACGAGATTAAGTACATACATTACAGTAAGATTAAGCTAATAGTATTAAACGGTGAGACNAATACGAGATTAAGTACATACATACAATTACAGTGTGATTAAGCTAATAGTATTAAACGGTGAGACAGATTAAGGACTATTGATCATTTAATGTTTTTAAATGTATCGATTAAGATTAGCGGGCTGAGCTAAAAGTGAGCTGTTTGTGTGTAAGTTGGAAACGCGAAAGGTGCCAAAAAAATTGAGTACGTTTGATATGCTTTCTGTGACAAGTGACTAAATGCAGAGAAGCTTCGGGATCTTTAATAATCCCATAAAAAAAATTAATATGTGTATTCGTGAAGGATAAAAGTTTTTACGTGGGGAAGCGGGCAATTGTGAACTGTGCACATGAAAGGCTGCGAAAGTCAATGGAGAATGCGACATTTCCCATTATCTCAACATTCCCCAAAGATAAGATTTGATTGAAGTCGTAATTGGGCTGTTTGCGTGCTGAAAAATCGGATTTTTTTTGTAGGATCATTGGATGGAAGGACACAGGAAAAAAATTGTCGAGTGATTACGTGGTCATTAATACCTTGAGTAGGTGGTGATGGTAGAAGTGTGTGTGTGTTTTTGTGTGCTGTGACGCAAAAGTAAAAAAAGACCAAGTTCTTTTTGTTGGGTGCTTCTGGACTTTCATTTAATCCAATTAAGATCAAGAGAGGAACGAGAGACTATTTTCTCTGATTTGCATAATTCATATTTATTTGGAAAAAAAAGTATGCCACTATTTGACAAAAAGCGAGGAAACGGCAACGGCTCCGTGATGGCTCCCCCTCAGACCACTCAGAAGAACGGGTCG
>JAHZMY010003293.1:0-10252 GCA_027743915.1 Seira sanloemensis | reverse complement strand
CTGTAGTTTGTCTTGGGTTTGCCAGAGCACTGCATTGGATCACGGAGTGAACCACACACTAAATATGAATATTTTTGGTTTCGCATTGTATTGAGAATTTTTTAGCTGGGTGAAAGTCAGAAATGCCTACATACGTACGTCGGATATGTCCGGATGGGATGCGCACTACATCTCGACCCACTTCTTTTCCTTTTCTGCTCTCTTTTCTCCCATTCTCTTATTTCCCTTAAATCAGTTCATTTTCTACTTTACTCGTGTTCGGCCGCTGCTCCGCTGAATACGTCTGTGGCCGTGCTCTTGCCCTGTGATCCCAACGCCTCTGATGTTATTGTATTGAGAATATTGCTTTCTCCGTGTGATTTCACTAGCACGCATACTAGATTCGGGTGTGTGTGTGAGTCTCAGTTGGTGCTTAAGCAAAGAAACTTTGTCTTACCTATCCTATCTCTTTGGCAAAAGTAGTGCGGTTCTGACTTTTCGTCCCGTTCAACTTATCATCAGTTCAAATTTAGTAGTACGTACGAAGAGAGCCAGCATAAAAACCGGTGCAAGTGAGCTTGATGAGGCAGACTCGTAAAAGTGAGATAGTGGATTTCATGTGACAGATTGTGTATGAGCGAGCACTTATAATTCCACGTACGATTTCTTACTTGAAGGCAAAACGAAATGACTATGTTTCCACGTGTGATGCTTTCATTCACGCACTCAATGCAAGGAAATGTGATCAAAAGCCAACCTTTACTTGTAAATATCTGACCTTGCCAGGTGAAATATGACTTTTATGAATGTGTACATTTTCTAAAATTAAGCCCATTCTTGTACTTTGAGAGACTTTGGTCCAGTGAATGCAGGGAAAATGGTCCAGTAGCTCACATTACTTGCTTACTGCATGGTTGTAACAGGCGACAATTATATCACTCTCGGAACGGTGTACTCTTACAAAGAAAGCAATTTGCTTCATATTGGGATACTTTTTCCAATTCCACGGACATTTTGTGTAGCGTGTGTGCAGCATACTTATTACATTGCAGAAAGGACTTTCTTCTTCGCCTCTGAAACCATATACATGTCACACGATCCAGTCCTTTCTTTCTCTGATGTCTGCGGTGAAACTTACTGTTTTCTTACAATCACGTCAAATTTAGTAAAGCGCCTCACCCAAACTCACAGCCCTTACACTGAGATTCCGAGAGTGTGATGAAATCAGAATGATTTTGAAAATCAAGAGAGAAAGACAGATATTTTGAGACTCAGCTGGTGAAAGCAGAGGCAGTTGACTACCCACTCTTGTGCCCTTTTCCTTCCTCTTCTATGAGCTAAAAAGTCATGAGAAGAGGGAAAGGAACGAAGTAGTGTACTTTTTATGTTGCCTTTGTGGCAAGACTTTTTTGTTTTGTTTAATATTAACAAAAAACAGAGTACTTGAGTACTGTGGCTGAGTTTGTACATGTGAGGACATGATATTATCTTTCGCATGGCCTTTTTTACTGCAGAACGAGAGCCAAGTGGGTAGAGAGAGAGAGCGTTTTTTTGTGATCGCACACACTTTCTCCGATGATGTCAAGAAGAGTAAGGAGTGCAGAAGTAGTGAGTGCCCTGATACGGCTTTGTGATACTACTCTCCCATTTATTTTAACCACTACTTATTCATTAAACTGTATTTTTCCACTGGTAGCACTCCCATAGTTTCAAGCCTATTTTTGAGATGAAAACGGCTAGTCTCTTCTCACGGTTAGAACTTTTTTCTCAAAAAAATAATAGTAATGCCCGACCTTTGCAACACACTGTGTCATACCGTTTCGCCTTTTATTACTCCAAGTATAATATTATTATGTGCTCACAACGAGGAGTTCCTCTTCTGCCACCATCACCGCTCCAACAATAGTCATCCATTTCAAACTCCCATTAATATTACGACGGGGACAAAAAAGGATAGGAGGCGAGAGCAGCAACATAGTCCGCTTTTCTTCTGAAGCAGAGAGAACACGAAAGGCAGAACAATGTGAAGCTGAAACAGCAACGCCGGCAGGATAACTGAACACAAGCATATGATTTGATATCCCCGGATAGGCCTTTTTTACTTTCTCTTTTTTCCTTTTAACTCCGTTAAACGTAGGGCTGCATAAAAAAGTACGACACAGGAGAAATTCATATTTCTGGGGGGAAAAGATTGTAGGTATGTATGCTCCTAACTCGTTAGCTATGCGGATTTTCCTAGATTTGACGCAACGAAATTGTAGAGCTAAACTTACTTGTAGATGCTGTGCAGTAGTCGACAACAAAACTATAATTATCGTTAAGCTAGATCTGATAGCTGAAATAGAAGCTGCTGAAATTGGAGGAGTTCATGTAGCGGGAGCAAAGCTCACGGAGAAGTCTTGATGTTTCCTCAATGTGTGTAATTTGTCACAGAGAAATTATATGCATCACGCTCTCCACGTAAAAGAATCAAGTGTAAACCCACGCGGAGAAATTTAATGCTATCACCATTATAGAGATACGAGATAATACGCTACACTACATTCCTTTTTCTCGCTCAGATTGGTTTCGTTTGATTATACCGAGTATTCGATTTCATGCAATCTGTCCAAAAAATTTGAACTTGACGTAAAGACAATTTTTTTTCTATGTATGATGCTGCCAAAAGGGCACGCAAATGTTCCGAAAAGCGACTCATCATGATTATACAAACACATGGACCCATAGCCTGTACTGCTTGATTAAATGCAAACAAAATTATTCATAAAACAGCGATTGCATGTCGTGTTGTGTGTGTAGCTCCTTAGAACGTTTTCTCTTTCTAGAATTTTAGCATAGGTAGACATTATACCGTACCACAAAAGGTTTTCACTTTTGAAATTATATAAAAGGATTGAATCTGTGTGTATATCCATGCAATGGCAAAACAGACGGTAGTAAGCACTTCGGCTGATCGGTGGCAGCGACCTCCGCCAGTTCCATCGAGTGGGTTTTACACAACAGCCCCCTCGTCATCATCTCGCGTCGCCGGTCACAACTCCACCGAGCACATTTCCCACCGCCAACTAACATACCCACCTCACCAGTCAAGTAAGAAACGGGGCCACCACAATCATCGAACTGACGGAGTCATGTCGCCTCCCGGAATTGCCGATGGGGATGTGGGAGGCGGCCATGTCAGAGGGTCGAGCTCCACCGGGGCGGCCATTAACAGTGCCGGTGGAGGTATGGCGAGCTGTGCCGCTGCGGGATCAGGAGCGAGTAGAAGTGCTGGCAACTTGGGCGGGGGAGGAGGAAGCGGCGGAGGGGAGATGGGATCATCGAGCGGAGTTATTTCCCAACACGACTTGGAGATTTTGGAGTCGTGCTCTCGAAGTCCTCTTCTCTGCCTAATATGTAACAATATTTATGAGGATCCTCGACTTCTCGCCTGCTACCACTCCTTTTGTGCCAAATGCTTACAAGGTCGCATTGGTGAGACAAAGCTCATCTGTCCTTTGTGTGGGTACGTAACTTTTTCTTCTTTTCTCTCATCATGTGCACTTGAAAATCTGTGGGAATCGAACAGAAATCTTATACTGGAATCCTTAACATGTCAAAATATTATTTTCCCATTAAAGCCTTTTCTCCAAAGCTATCTCGAGTTCAATAGGTTTACCATATTTCACTTGGAGATCCTTCATTGACCCTAATTTTTATTTATGCGTTAGACTGCAAAAGGTTCATGCTACAAAGACGTCGATTAATAACGCCCATTCATTATAGTTTTTGAGCGGAGCATTCAATAAAGTGAGGCGCGTTCCCTGTCTCACGCTTCTCACTCTGCCAGCCTACTCTCTTTTCTTTTCACTTTCACTCATCCTCATGAATTATTCATAAGCTGTTAATACAAAGAAAGCGCACCAATGACTCTCATTTATGCTTTGCATTCTCATTCCTTATGGACTTGCTCATCAAGCTTTATCCCATCTTTGCCATCCCATGGTGCCTATGAAAGGCTAAACTTATTACTGGAGACCTACAACCTCCGCTATCTATACGGATTTGCTCCAAGAACAGCACATCTACTATTCCTACCCGTCGTCGTCCTTTTTATGTAGGTACGTGTAGTATGCCTTCAGCACGACATCTCTGGTGAGCTATTATACAAAATGTAGAGAGAAGCTGAATTAAAGACTTGTCATTTTCCTCCGTTCCCGAACCAGGCAACCACAAAATGACAGTGTGCCTATCTTCTTGTTCTCGAATACCATTAAGGAGAGTAAAGCAACATGGTAAAAGTCATAAGGCTTATTCTCTAAAAATTAATGCATATATTGCGAGAGCCATTTTACTTGTACTCTGCTGCTCTTTTATAAGCTTCCCCTCGCTTAGCTTGTTTCAATCACTCGAGGGACAGAGCGACGTCGGATCCTTTCATTTCACCTTACATTACCCACTCTTGTTACCATTCAGTCTCCGCCCATCAAATGAGACAAAGGGGGAAACATGATGTCATCCAAATTACAGAGAAATTAGAGATATAACATTGAAAAGTCGCAAGTCTGGAATTCTCCGCTCGTTATTTGTGCTAATTATTTTGTCATCAAGTTTTAATAGCACCTTTCTCTTCTATAGCGATCTCACTTCAGAAGGAGAAAGTGGTTATTGGTCACGACGAAACTGTGTCAATTTCATTTACACTCCATAGCGTAATAGGCAAATTGCCGATCGACATTTAAATTATTTTGCATATAAATATATATTTTTAGAATGTTTTTCCATTTTGTGTGGGCTTATTCATTCCCGTGAACAAAAACCATGATTCAGAGAGTAACATCAAAGCGTGGAGGAAACAAGTGCAATCAAATGTAAATTTTGAAAGCGTGTAAAAGTTGGGAGGTTTTGTTAATTGATTCATTTTTCTCCACGGGTGTGCTAATAATAGTCATGGCAGGGGCTCCACAATAATTAAATACTAAAGCTTGTAAAGCTTTTGCTTGGTCTTATAAGGATTTAATGTTCTGCTCATATAGACTCTCTCTCCGCTTTGTTCTAATGGGATGATGCCTTTCTCCAGATTCATAAGTATGACATGATTACTATTACATGGCTTTTTATCTGGAGAAAAACACAAATGTTTTACTCCGTTCGCAATTTAGTCAGCTGGAAAGCAGGTTTTTCATCAGATGAGAAAAATATATATAAATTGAAAATGTAATGAGGGTAAGTGAGATGCTTTTAAGTAGCACTAGCGCAAATATCCGCATCGTAGTAGTATTTTTAGCCTGTAAAATGTGCTTTAATGTTACCTTTTCCAGGAACTCTTGTGAAATAAATTGTTTGAAGTTGGCTCCCATCATATTCCATTATGTGAAATGGAACTAGCTTCTGAACACACACACATAATGTAAGTTGTAAAAGTATATAAGCATGCACTTGGACATTGGGGATTTGATGAGTATTTTTTCAAGAGCAAAATACTTGGTCGAAATCGGATTCTTGTAGAATTCCTCTCCAATTCGCGTAGCGCAAAAAAAGGGTTCAGGAAGCAAACAGAAAAAGTTGAGATGTTATAATTAAATAACTTGATCAGCCATCTGTCTTGTACAGACTGACGTGAGGCACATTCTCAGAGCGAACTAACCGGATAAACAATCCTACTTTACTTTCTTTCATTACTTTTTTCTTATTAAAACATGTGAGTATGAGCAAAAGGATACTCGTAGTATGAGTTTCGCTCCTTGGAAGCTGCTTCATCAACGGATCACATTCGCTTTTTCCTTATGATCAATGTAACGGCTCAAACATGATGTTCAGAGCACTGGTCGCCTGTTAATTTTTAACATGGTTTGATGGGGCAAGATGATATATGAGATCATATTACGCACCGTAATTGTCAGTCAGACTGGATACATTGTACATATTTACTCTTGCTTTCTCCGGATGGATGTGTCTGATGAACACAACTATAGTGATATGCTGGTGGAGTAAAAGAGTAACATATACTTTCTGCTCTCTATTTGTCCATTGTATGCCTTCCCTTTTCGGTTTCACACTTTACGCATGGAATCCTTCTTGGAATGAGATGAATTCCTTTTTTATTCTTTCCTTTCATTTTCCCCCATTGCTTGTGTCGGCAGTCCTCCTTTCTCTCCTCCCAAGTCCCATATACAATAGTAGCTGGCTTCATAGGCAGACACATAAGGCTTGCTTAATAGGAGATGGGAGCCGGAGCTGGGGCTGTACGAAACAGGGAGCCGTTAAATTCTGAAAAGCTCACTCCGCACCCGGAACAAATTAATTAAAATTGAATAATACCTTCCACAAGGTTACAGCCTCATCAGAAATGTAATGAAAATTTTAGGGGTATAATGATCTTTAGTGGAAGCTCAAAAATCATATCTTACTCGATAAGAGAATCAAAAGATGCTACTAGCAAACAATACTTGTTTCGCAGATTGCTTCAAACTTAAAGCTTTTACGGTATGTGCCTTAGTGTCATGTTCGTTGCTTTCATTAAAGTTTCATAAAGTCGGCTCAACGCACCCTGAAAATTGGAAATATATAAAGTAAGTTCCTTACTTTCCCGTGAATAAACAAAATGGAAGCTTCAGATACAAAAGGATTTTCGAGACAATTGTATTACGGCTTTGCATTTTGGAACTGTGTGAAGAAGAGCTTCTCTTGATTCCCGTTGTCGATGTGTTTAGAACTTTGCTATCCTGGCTTGTCTGGCTGTTTCGTCGCAGTCTCATTTCTTGAAGGCATACTATCGACATTGTTTCTAATCTAATGTTAGAAGACGCCGTTTTCGCTGGAACGTATCTACATTAGACAAACAAAAAGTAGTTTGGGTGAAGAAATTGTGAAGTGACTGAAATCAAATTGCCTAGTCCTCTCATTGAATCAGAGCAGGTAAATTGTTTTGTAAATTTGCGTGGGTCTCACACAGAATTAGAGCGAGCAATTTAAGTGGAAGTCTGCCATTATATTGTACATAGTTGGAGGCCTCAGTCAAAATTAAATGTTGAACGTGTGCGGGACAGTCAACAAAGTTATTATTAAAGCTTAAAGTAGAGTGTTTCTCGTTTTCTTAAAACCCTTGGTTATTGACAGTGTACTTCCTATGTCTTGTTTTTTGCAGTCCTACCGTTGCCATCTACAGAACAACTGGTGTGGTGCAAAAGACTGCCGAGGAGGCTCGGATCAAGGGCGGCAGGCACTCGCGCAAAAAGTTAATAAAGTCCAATCCCATTCTTTAAAACAAATATTTTTTGCATTCTTTAAAGCTAATAATGCATCGCACCACTCATGACGTGTAAATGACTTTCACAATGCTCTTCGTAACGTAATTAACCCTTTCTTGATGCTAGTCCCTTTATTTTTGAGCTAAAATATTAAAAAGTAATATGATCATTATTAATATTTGTGCAATTTGAGAAACTCGCCTTGACTGCCTGAAAGTTCAAAATGGTAGATAATGAATATATGTACGGAGTATTTCAAAAATGGGATAAAAAATTACGTTATGTCATGGGATATTCAGAGGCTTAGTTCTTCACCAATCCATAATACACATTTCATGGTGAATGCAATGATGTGAAGAAATCCGGAAGAAGACTGCGAGGCTGAAAGCACAATGAAAGATTGATAATATGCAGCTTCTGCTAGTCCCACAAGAAGAAACATTGTATCACACACAATACCCTGTTATGTGTAGTATAAAAAAAGCTTTTTTTCTCATACGAAAACGTATTGCAAATATTCGTGGGTATGAGTATCGTGTGAAAACGCATGCTTAACTGATTTCTCTTACGCTCCATTATTGAAGAGTTCATTGAAGCGAGCCTCGAAATCCCAATCAGAGCAAGTTGCTTAAATATTGAATGAAATTGGATGTGGTGCGGATTTGAAAAAAAAGGTGCATACATATGTGTGAGCTCTTCTTGGGACTCATATAATATGATATCTGCAGTCGAGGGGAGCCCACGCGCTCACAGACTTTCTCTTTCCTTATTCATCAGTTTCTTACTTTGAAAAGTAATAAAGAAGCGAGCACATCATGCATACAAAAATCGACTGGTGACCGTTATTAACTGCGGACTTTTTCGATGGTGTGTGTGTATGTCTGTCGACTAAATTGGCATCGTTGGTGCGGTGTGTGCGTGCACACCAAAGCAATCACGTACCACGGAGGATAAGATGTTATTACGTAAAGAGGGCTGGAACGAGAGGAAAAGGCAAGTTGCTTAAGAGCCGAGGTTGCAAGGAATCCCTCAGCTTCGGGGTCTGCACAGGATCTTTCTTTATCTTATATCTTTTTTGCACAATATCCTGAAAATAAGTAGACTGCGATCCTATGGATGCATGCATGCATATGGTAGGATTTCTCTCAGATATTACACTGCTCAATTTCTCCTTTTTTGTTTCCCATATGCCACTTTCTCTAACAATTTATTATACCGTGTGGCTCTTTTTACGAGGTCTCATCTTTTCCCCTTATCCTCTCAATCATTCAGGACGTAAAGTGGTGTGGCCGGTTGGAATATTACCAATTTATGATTAGATGAGATGTGATGATGGCTAAACAAAATGATCAAATACGAGTTATTTTGTTGCTCCAGCTAGTTTATAGATAATCTAGATAATGCACCTATGTGATCATCATGATTCATGATGGCGAAGCGGCTGGGATAAAAAAATCGTTGCTTTTAGTGGAATATGAGATTGCTAAATTACTTAGGGCCCCACTATTTACGGTTTGATGCATGCTACGTAATAAAGAGAATCATAGCTAAAGTAAATGCATGTCTGCTCTACAATAATACATATGTTCACTTTTGCTTTTTATAAATATTTTGCATCCCTTTTTTATCAAAGTAATGTAATATGTAAATACGGAGAAACTTTACTATTTGCTTAATATTTTGCTGTTTATATACCACATACCAGTGTCTGACTGAAAATATGTTGGAATTTTCCGTGTGTGACAAAGTCAATTTCATTTGAGTTTTTTTTGTAAATCATGAGAGAAACTCGCAGGGTATTTTGTTTGGGATATTCCAAACGAACATATCGATTTAGTTTTGTACATCCGCATGTTCTTCTACCGCATATAGCAATATAGGTCCCGGAAATGGGGCAATGTAGAACTCTAAAAGACCAATGTCGTAAAGAAGATGGAGCAGTCGTCGAGATTTATGTTGCACTTCTCTGAACTTAAGCACATTGAAATCTACGTTGAGATTAGATCTTAAATATTAATTGAAGCAGAATAGGTCGGCAGCATCCCTTCGATAACGTCCTTCAGTCTATGTAAGCTCCTGTACATCCTGTTCTTTTGTGGCGCACTGGAAATCAATGTCTTCTTTCCCCTTTCCTCATTTATTAATGTCCATGTTGATAATCGCTTGGGAATCTCGACTACACACACGTAAAATACTTTTCACGCTCCAGATACACTTGGTAATAGTATTACTTTGCGGCTTGACTAGGCAAAGCTTGAATGAACCTTTTAAGCAGATGTCGAAATCAGACCGCTTTATCTTTCCAGCCTTTCATGATTCCCGGCGGTACGCTATGCATATCATTATACGTATATATAGACGTTTTATAACGTTCACACACACGCCGTTTTTACAGAAAAATGCTTTGCTGGTCATCTCTTTGTACCACTTTGACACGAAACAATTAGCGGTGCTTATTCCATAAATGGAATTGATTTCCCCTAGTACCACATCTGTACCTATACTAATCTACCAAAGTCAAAGCTGGCCTTTGAAGTTTTTTGAACTGATAATTTCCCGCAGCTTCCAGGTTATAATAAAAAGTAGCAGACTATACTATCTATACTATATAGATACTGGTGAAGTAGCGAAGGTAAACCGAAGAAACTAGACCAATCCACAAAATAAGTGCTTCTTTTATTTGCTTCTCGTGTGCATTACATCTTATGTTTTACAGTGACGTTTCTCTGCTTTCAATCCAATGATGAGCTGAACATCGCAATGCCCCCATATCTCTGTCAGTATCGCCATCGCTAAAAACGTGAATCCGAGCTTCCGCTGTACTTATATTTTGAAAAGCTTCCACAATCCTTTAGAAATAAAATTTGAAGCTAATAGAGAGCCATTTGAGTTCTTGAATTTCCTAGCGTATATCAACATGTCCGGAGGATTTGGAATTTGGATGTTCGGAAAAGGCTTACACTTGTGTGCACATAATTGGCTGATTATTCTGGCTTTTAGTAATTTGCTCATTGGCTGGCTAAAGTTATATTGTGATTAACATA
>JAHZMY010003292.1:0-11278 GCA_027743915.1 Seira sanloemensis | reverse complement strand
CTTTAATAACCGTCCTAATAGAAGGCGTGCAAGCTGTAGATTGTGTAAAATGACTCCTCTCCTGGCGTTCCTTATTCATACGAGTAGTGTGAGCACTGAACCAATCTCGAGTAATTTTTACACGAGGAACAAAGCATTTATGTACTGCCTCTACTACCAAACCCTGTTTCAAACAATATATCTGTATTTACAAGACTAAAAAACAAGACAAAAGATACCGGTCGGAACAAGACAAGAGGGGTAAATAACTTTTAGCAGACATCGTCTCAGCGCCCATTTCTTCACTTTTGCTTTTGAGATACATAAATACATTCCATTGTTTCTCTAGGAGAATCATCCGGTGCGAACAGAAAACGGAATCGTGTAGGGGAAAGCACGAATCTCTACTTCTTATATAAAGTGAAAGCATTTCCATGAAATACACAAGGAAGCCTTCCATGCATTCTCAATTCACCCTTTTCTCTGTAGAAAGCGCCCAGAGGTGGAAAATATTCTCTCGTTCTTTTCATTTTTCACCTCCGCCGACATAATCACAGACCGCACATGATGCAAATAATCGTCTCTCAAGTTGTACTGATAACAACCTCTACGTCGTCGCTATAAGACTTAATGATAGTTTCAAGTAGACTCTGTATTATTATAATGCATAAAAATCTCAATGTGTAGTATTTATGTAGTTGGTACTAGAAGGAAAACGCGTTATAATATACAAGTTTTTACATCGTATTGTTTATTGGAGTGCCGTTATTTGCTTGCTTGACTGTGCACAGTGTACTCGACTCCTTCACATTTTTTCGTTCACTTGTTTTCAATGCACCCGATCTTCACGAGACTTTTTTACGGCTACACGAAGTCATTATTATCGTTATTATAATCACTTCTGTAATACATAAGCCATAACATTTCTTATTTATGAAGTCAGCCATCGTTGGAGATTTTTTTGTGGAGTGAAAGAAGCATCATAGAAAAACAGATGTGCCTATTTATTCCGACTCATTGATTTCGCTATCTCTCCAGCATGCATATAAGTAGTGAAGAAGTGATTCAAGAGAAAGTGGAGAAAGTTTACGAATGCAGTGCTCCCTTTTCGGCTGTGTTGTGTTCTATGATATACGTATTATTCTTCTTTCTTCTCAAAAGTTTGTCTTCCACCTTTTCAGTTTGGCACTGAGAATATATAAGAAGAAGAAAATCAAAAGAGCAAAATGATGATGACTTTTCTCCAAAGAATGAATGAATGGGCAGGGTATGTTTGAGAGAGAACTCGCTGAGCGCACTTTGTTATCACTGAAATATGACGATAAAAGTCATAATATGGCAAATTCACTTTCTACTTTTTTATATCTTTGTTGTATGGCCAATCGAGAGCTTTTTTTCATGTGGGTGCTAACGCCAGAGTGTGAAGGGCCTTTGTGACGCTATACTGCAGCAGATATCCTTATAATACGTATTAATAAATTATTATTTCCTTTCGTCCACACGTCATACCCCTTAGCAGAACAATGGTACATAAATAGTTGACTCGCTTCCTACAATCCTTACAATTTGCTGTGCCAAGCTGGTTATTCAGGTCACCGAATTCATGTTTATTGTAATTAAACGTCCGACAATATCACAACCTATATACTTACATACATATCTACATACAAGTAGTACGTTGGTTACGTAAAAACGTTTTCCCAAATACAAATGCGCATTACTTGGTCAGAGAGAGAGAGAGAGAAAGTCATGAGAGCGTTCACGAGAATCAACAGGGCTTCCGGTGAACCATACGGTGTAGGGTCGAGGATGATCTCATTTATGTCACTGGTGGCGTCGTAAAACGTGATCTATACCATGCAATTAAGTATGCATCATGATTAAAGTATATGTCGTGTAGTGCACGGTGCGACCGCAAATTGGAAAGATGAGAGAAATTTTTCGCGCAATGATGGTACAATTGAAATCATTCATCACTTCAGAGGTTTCAATTGAGGAGTCTTTTTAACAGCACCCAATGACATGATTATCAATTTATCATAATAAATAATCTTTTTTTCTGTGAGTTCTCCACTCGAAATACTGGAGAGAGAGAGAGAGAGAGAGAGAAAGGGTTGCGTACAGCTGTCGCCTTTTGTGTTGAATGCAGTCCTTTCACTCATCACGTTAGAAGATAATAGGGCCAGTAGATGAAATTGAAAACGGCGAAAGCTAAGGGAAAGGCGTATCTGCACGTTTCATCAATGTTCCGAGCCTGCGTTTGCCAGCTGAACGAGGTTCGTTTCGAGTGCGGTGCTGAGCCATCCAGACGATTAATCCCTTCAATAGATATTGTTGGATGATCCCCTGGTCCTAGGACTGTAGTAGTCAATTGTCCTGCTGAGCCTTGCACAAAATGAGCCTCCAGATGGTTCCCAATTGAGCCATCCTCCTTTTTCGTGTTCAACTGGAAGTGCACAAAGAAAACATTAAGTCATAAAAATGAATGATGACCTCAATATTGGTATACGATCAAATAATAATGACGTATAATCATAAGGATGTACGTATTATGCATCTTCAAGCCATCAGAATGCGCACAGATAGAGCTGGAAAAATGAATGATTTCCGAGCAGTTCTAGTGTCTAGAGTTCACGTTCTCCTATTTTTCGCAATCGACTTTATGATTTCATATTTGAATGATATATTATGACAGCCACATAATAATAAGAATGCAAACCCTACAGATTTCACCTCTCTGCAGAAACAGAAAAAAGTTCACCAAGAGACGTTGATTTTTTTACCTGTGTGCATGCAAACTGGAGTTGAAGTAAAATAAATCCAACTTAAACGCAATTGAGATGTTGGGTATATGTAAATACACATATGCAGAATTTCAAGTGTTCACTTCAACTATTTTTGCTTCACGAAAAATGACTCCATTCATCATTAAGCAATTTCGCAAACTGCGAATATCCATAAAATTGTCTCATGTCGTGTTTTGTGCATCCCACCGAGCTTCATTAGTCAAATGGGATAAATATGCAAGTTGTGTGTATGCAATGTTTGACAGCAAAACTTGTCTTCTCGACCTGTTTCAAAACGTGTAAAGTGACACACTACACACTACAACTCCGAGGGAAATGAATTGAATCGTTCATCCCACAGTGGTGAATAGTGTCTGACTTGTAGTCACGAGTCACCCCAGGAGTGTCAGAAAATAGGTTGAGTAATCAAAACGTAATGGTAATGAATCAAGGCTTCCGGCAGAGCCTAACTCAAGCTGGAACTAGCAAAAGGTTTTTCAGACTAACAAACGTTGGCTCTGTAGTTCAGTTTTTTTCTTGTTCGTATTTTATAAAGAGCATTTTACACATCTCTCAGCGGTCGGCAATCACAGCCATCAATGAAGTTTGTTTATTTTTCTGACTAGTATAATACTGAGAATCAAAATCATCTTTATTGCCTTCCTCCGGTATACTTCTACCCGTGGCAAAATTCTGAAGAGGAAACTGACTGATGGAAAGTTGCGAGAGGTTTCTCTTTACCTTCTTTGGTCAGTGGTAGTAGTGGAGACTTTCGAGTGCGGAAAAAGAATCAAGCGATTTTGTTGTTTCTGATGATCACCACGATGAAGGTTATCTCAACAGTGGTTAATGTTTTATGCATTAGCTTTTACTCCCATTCCATTTAGTTGGGCCGTACGAGACAAAACGGGCCTAATATTTTATTTAAAAATGAGATCAACAATCTACGCACTAGTTTGGCCTACTAGTTGCCAATACCGTCTTTACAAATGGTTGAGTGCGAAACTATATCATCGATTGGCAAGGGGGCTAAATTCTAGTTCAAAATCCTCGTAATTTTGGAAAAGTACGAGTTTGCAAAGAATGTGTGCTTGCCTCAATTCAGAACCTATCTGGCAATTTAAATTTAAATTAATGAAATTACAAACACTGTCATTACGTAATTCAATTGAACGATTACATGCATATTTATTTCATATTAATAAAAGGTTAAATTAAGAGCCCCTCTCGAACCACTCGGGATTTGTTTTAAAAAAGATGAATTGACGAAAACATATATATCATTAAAATAAATGAACCCTACACTTGAAATTTGTCCTTCCATCGCATCGTAACTCAGCAATTTCTCGTCCAGCTAAGGATCACGATGAAAAAAATCCTAGTGAAAGGTGCAATTTGGATCGATATACCTACAATTCCCCTCCATTCATTTATGTCAAATTTACTTACGCTGCTAAACTCAACTCTCATGATTGCCTGTGGTTTCTCGTAGCCATACAAAAAGCACAAAAAAATATTAGAAATACTGCTAATAAGATATAGAGGAGGTTATACATCACGGCGCTTGAAATTGCTAACTTAATAAACTAAAGAGGAAAAGTTGAGTAAAAAGACAAAGATTGTTGAAGGCATTTTCAGCTCCGATGAACAAAATCAAATTGAGCTTGAAAACATCTCCAACTTTTTTCTGGTAAAAAACCCAAAATTAGTTTTTGTATGGAAAGTTTTCTTGTTGAATACCAGGAGACGTCATAACCATTTCCTCTGTTTCTTTATAAAAGTAAACGATATATTTTCATTGGTCTCACGCAAGGGCGAAATTGTTAATGAGGATGTGTGCAAAATTCAGTGTTTAAAAGCAAAACTCCATAAAAGAAATGCTTGATTCCTTCATACTAAATTCAGAGCTTTAGGACTAAAGCACAAAGAAAAATGCTTCTCTTGCAGCGTGTTTACAGTGAAAGAAGCTGTCAAAAGAACGAAATGATTTTTATGAAAAAATCTCAATGTCATATTCACTTTAGAAGAAAACAGCACATTTTTCACACACACCCACCGAAAACTTTCTATTTTCTATTGATAAAAATATATAAAACGTCCGTCTTAAAGGAGGAGGGGAAAGCCCAGACATGAACTCTTTTAATTTTACGATACCTCGTGAAAGGCGAGTGCAAGGAAGAACGATTTTTATATTTCCTGTGGAATGTCAGTCTCACCCTTACCATCACCACCCAACGATGACTCAGTCAGATATTTCTCTATTCCACACATTTTCACACTTTTTAAACTCTAAAGGGCTCAAGTCATAATTTGATGATTTCATCCTATGCAATATATATTATTATGGTTTTTCTATTAATTCTAAATGCTTAGCATATTTTTTCCATTCCGCCTTCAACAGTCTTATCGTATCGTGTAGTAGTAGAAGGTTCAAAAAAATTTCTGCAACTCCAGGCCGTGAAAGTTTTCTATGAGCCGTAGGTTAGTAGTAGTATCATCTTGTATGGGTACAATACAAAGTCAAATTTGCAGAGAGGGTATATGTATGTATAAAGAAACTACTACTGGTGGATGCGCTCGTTCTCAGCATTATACTTCCGTTTTCACTTTTTTACGGTGAAGTGAAAAACTCATATTTCGGTTCACGCCAAATTTCCCTTTTATTACGCGAGGACGATTTGTTCATACGAATTTCCCGACGCCGTTGGCTTCTCGCCCACCTGCGTATGTCGGCGCTAATGCTGTGAAAGGAGCTTTTCAGATCAAGATCGTAAAGAAAATTCGTAAATTGGGACGGAATTACGAGGGCAAAGAAATTCATTGCGTGAATTGAGATCAGGTTGGGTGTGTAACAGTTTTCGTTTTTCAGGAAAACGATTGCTAAATTTGGAGCAAAGACGAAATACATGTACATGTATAAATATTTTGTCGTCTTCTTTAGAATCTATATATTTTTTAAACGAAAGGTATCTATTTAGTAAATTGACACACTAAAGAAAAAATAAGGTAGAGGGGATGATGCCGGGGAGGACAACTCATCATAACGGAGAAATAGATCTCTGAGATAAAGTTAACACCAAAAGTTAATGCGAAACGCGATAGATTAAGTTATGCTAGGTTCTCTCCACTGATAATATTCCATGGAGCGGAATCGATTTTCTNAAAAATAAGGTAGAGGGGATGATGCCGGGGAGGACAACTCATCTTAACGGAGAAATAGATCTCTGAGATAAAGTTAACACCAAAAAGTTAATGCGAAACGCGATAGATTAAGTTATGCTAGGTTCTCTCCACTGATAATATTCCATGGAGCGGAATCGATTTTCTCTTGGTGACTACCAGGAATTTTCCAGTTTTCTGATACTTCCTAATGCACAAATTCCTTTGGCTTGCGATGATGACGACTGTCGCCACCATCAAAATGTTTACTCTGTATGTAATAACACATCACACGACGCAAAAATATGACGAATGCATATACAGGTCGTTTACTTACTATCGAGACAACTAAACGGCGTCACAGCTCAGAAACCATAAATGTAAACAAGCCAATTTTTGCATATGTGATTAAGCAATTCACGAAGATAAATATAGTAAGTTTTTAAGAGTCTAGGCTTCAAAATGCCAAAGTTAATTGACCCCAAAGTGGAAGCTGACATTTTGAAGCTTTCCAGTTCCGGAGTGACCCCTAAGGACGTGTTTAAAATATTAAAAAAGCAGAATATTAAAATATCGCGCTGCTCAGTGTATCGGGTGATTAGTTTTGAGGGTTTAAAACGTAAAGCGAAGGCTAACGGTGAATCCATTCCCGTTTTTTCCCGTCAAAAAAGAAAGCGCACTAAGGACTTTCTCCGAAAGGTCGACCAGATGACGAGTAAAGAGAATCCACCGACGTACACCCAAATGCAGAAACGGTTAAGAGTATGCAGACGAACAATCCACAAAGCAATTCATGAAGATTTGGGCAAAACTACTCGAAAAAAGCGACAATTGCACGCTTTGAAGGACAGCCACCGCGCAAACCGGAAGACGAACTGCAGGAAGCTTTATGAGGATCATCTGAGTGGAGGAAAATCGGAGTTTGTCGTCACAATTGATGAGGCATTGTTCTTTCTTGATGATTGCAACGGAAAAAGGCAGATATGCTACACCAGAGACAGATCCGAGCTCGACAAGTTTGTCGTTGAAAAACATGAAAAGTTTGGACAGCGCTTTATGACAGTGGGTGCCTTGTGTGGGCGTGGCGTGCTACCTTTAATTAAGGTACCTCCAAAAGTTAAAGTTTCGGCAGCCTACTACGTAGACTACGTCCTGAAGCCACTTCTAGAAAAACACGTGCCAGCAATGTATGGGGAGGACACTCCCAAAGTCTTCGTCCACCACGATGCCGCATCTTCACATACGGCGCGTTTCACGGAGGAATATGCAAAGGAGGTAAAGGATAAGCTGGGAATAACCATCATCCCAAAATCAGAAATCCCTGTCAAATCTCCCGATGCAAGCCCAATGGATTTTTTCGGCTTTGGATACCTGAAGCAACGGCTGTCTCGTCGCAAGGCCAAAACCATCGAGGGAGTCTGGGAAGTTTTGCAGGAAGAGTGGTCGCAGGTTTCCGTGGAAACAGTCGAAAAAGTGATGGAGGCTTGGAAACGAAGATGCAGGGCCATATCAAAAAGCGATGGGGAACACGTGGACCAAACTCGCGATATTCATAAGCGAAAATTAACTGTATAAAAATGTAATTGAATCTGTCTCAATAGTAAGTAAACGAGTTTAGTAGAGTTTTTCTTTCCAAGGATGAAATTTTGCAGTACATTTATACTGAATGTGAGAGAGTGAAAGTTGGGTTTTCCCGAGAACTTATATCCAGACTTTTTAAACCAAGAGATTTGTATCAGTTTTGTTGTGTAATTTACTTTTCACTTTTCGTAATTTTCACTTGAAAAGGAATTGTTTTGACAATCGGAGAATCATCTCTGGCAGATGATACTTCCTGGTGGCAGCTGGATAGTTGAAATGAATTTTCCTCTGGTATATATTTTATGTCTACTCAATTTACATACACAACTTTCGCAAAAAGTGAAATGGAATATTACCAAATTCGTCGAATTTCATAGTTATCTGAAAAATAAATAGCGTAATTTGAGTCGTGCTTGAGAATACTAATGAAGATAATGAGAAAATGTGCCTATAGGTATCAGGTATGTAGCTTCAAAATTAGCAATTTGTAGCTTTGGCGTGGGCTGATTTGTAAATGCCACCATTGACGTGAGGAACCCCATGCCGCAGGAAATGATGCTTTGTTCATAAATGTGAACATAGCCAAATAATATATGTACTTGTTTATAAATGAGAAGAGTAATCTCTTTCAGATTTGATCTTTCGAATCCAACTGCAATCTCTGTTACACAAGTAATCTGATATTTCGTGAGAGAGAGTTTTGTTCAATACAAAAGTTTATGCAAAAGTATGAAGTATGACAACCGTGGGAATTTGAGGTGAAACTAAATTATAAAAGTGGCAAAAGACGCATCTCTACATATCATATATGTCGGCTATAGATTTTGTTAATAAACACACTGTCAAAAATATTAATGGCAGTGGCATACATTTTCGACTGCGTGTGCGTGCTCGATAAAATGTAGAGTAAGCAAATAATTTTTCAACATCTACTGTCTAGAGGATAATACAGTGCAGGAAAAACTCTTGATTGTCATCATGTTGGAAACATTGAACAAATCTTTAAGTGTGAGCCTTATGGAAGATTTCTGCTGTCTTATAATTTTTTAGGGTAGTTTACTTCGCTACATCCTTTATCATGTTTTCCTTTCTGAATCCTGTGAGCAATTTTGAGTAAACGAAACAAAGTTAAAACAGTGATGAGTACGACACAGGCACAAACAAAGCTTTGATTGGATTCGGGTAAAATACGCTACACTCATCCTTAGGTAGAAGCTTACTTAGTGGTTACTCTAATACCTAACCGTCCCACAAAGGTGACAAAAATAGGTTGAACGCTCTTTTCCTGTTAGTAGAATGCTACTATACTTTCCCACAATCGCAAAACTTGCAAAAACAAAATAATGCCTTCCCATTCTACATAAATTCATTTGCAAACTTATCCAATTAAAAGTTTCAGAATTACAGGCTAATGAGAATGAGCAAAGGTATAGCCCAACGCATGGTCGGTTGCTGCTTTCCTTTTTCCTCTGGAAAGAAACTATGCTCTAGCTAATTAAATACTTAATATGTAAATATGGAAGGATACTGCATCTCACGCAGTCATACTTTCCGCTATTAAATGACCCTTAAAACTCCACCTTAAATCCTAGGATAATGGAGGAAATTGAACGCTTACAATACCTGAAACTCTGTCAAAGACATAATATACATATTACATATGTATGGTATGAAATCTTTGGTAATGCTTATAAACTTGGCCGTTTTTAGATGCTTATGTGCATTCACTCTTTGCGCTCCTTTTCTTACTTTCATCTTCAAATTAATTAATTAACTTTTAAGCGAGTGTGAAAGAATAGGAAGATTAAATTAGCTGATACACTCACCTTAACCAAAGTATTGCAGGCAGACGGTGTTTTTTCATTTGGGCGACCATCTAACAGGTCCCTCGTTGCGGCGTCGGGGCTGTATGCTCTCGCCCTTCGGAAGTTGCGACAACATTCCTTTCTCCAGAGATAATTTACCACTGTAAACTCCAAAAGAGCTAGAAAGACGAAGGCTGAAAGTAATAAAAAAAGTTTTTTTCTGAATGAGTATTTACTACAGAACATTTAATCCAGACATCTTCGTACAGATATTTTCATTGACTCCGTAATACCTAAATTCACATTAAAATGCTCATGGTCGTATTACACAGTTTCGTATTACTTATTACGTAATAACAATCCGGCAGAATTTTGCAAAATAAATTCTAAGTGAGAATTTAGAAAATCCACAAAAAATGGCTGATAATTTAAAAGACCTGATAGAGGAATGTGTGTGGAGTCTTAAAACTTTTGAACGGTAGAAACTTAAAATATATGCGTAGCATGTGCTGTAGCGTGTAATCAGTAATCTCTAAATACTTAAGATTTGCTTTAATCTCATTTCAAGACAATTGCTCCAAAAAAGACAACAGAAAGTCGCTCATTCTACTGTCTCCTGGATTCTCTTGCTTGTGCGGAAAAGCAATTAAAACTTCAAAAAGAATTTATTGGACTGCCTTAAATCCCTGGCATTCAACATTAATCAAGAGGTACATTAGATTTCACTTTTCTTACTATTATTGTAAAATAAAAATGTTGAGTTTCATTGAACGCATCGTAGCACTTCATGCTTGTAACAGTAAATCACACTCTGTTTGGAACGTAGTTTGTGGAGAAAAAACTCATTATTTTTTCACACCTATATCTCATGCTTTCCTGCAAGGATGTCGGTGTATGCCTCTCGTATCTTTTTAATTATCATTTGAAACCAAATCTGCATTTCACGGCACTGTCTTCATTCTTTCTTGTACCAAAAGGCTTAAAACGTCTGTTGGTACGTACATCTTTTGTACTACAAAAGATGTACCAACAAACGTTTTAAGCTAGAAAACGTTACGCTAGTTACTACGACTAGAAAACGTAGCAGAAATTTGAAACTGTAGGTTCATTAGTCAAGAAAAGAAATCTTGTATTTTCTTACGCTTAGAATTAGCGCTACACGTGCAGAGTCAGTTTTTGTATCAGTACAATCTTACGAAAAAAAACGCTACCACGACGCACCGTAAGCAAATTATGATGCTGCTATAATGAATGGGTCTTTACTTTCTTCAATGTAAAAAGGATGGGAAAATATTAAAGGCTATTCAATTTACCTGTGCACGTGCCCATCCACACGTCAATGGCTTTTTGAATCTTGTATTTTCTTACGCTTAGAATTAGCGCTACACGTGCAGAGTCAGTTTTTGTATCAATTCAATCATACGAAAATAACGCTACAACGACGCACCGTAAGCAAATTATGATACTGCTATTTTGAATGAGTCTTTACTTTCTTCAGTGTAAAAAAAGATGTAAAAAATATTAAAGGCTATTCAATTTACAAAAGAATATAATGAGCCGTTACAAAGTATTGGTGAAATTAAGCTATTTATAGCTTATAAACGTGGGCGATTTCAAAATTATTTTCCAATTTCCAAGAAGCTATTTAACGGCCTTGGTTTGGCGTGGAGAGTGAAAGCCAATTATGTACCTATTACTAATAATAGGATTCAAAAGCTTTCTCAAACTATCTATTTCTGCACCTAAATATAAGAATCAAAACTTTTCCCAGCTATTAATAAAGTTTCTGTAAGCTGTCGCTGCAACGAAAAATTTACAAGAAAATAATAATTAATAAAAGCAAAAACATCATCATTGCCAAAGGTAGACACTTCCAGGCTCAATTTATCAAATAGAGCTCAGGTGTTAATTTACACAGGTATGTTACACAATGTGGTGGTACCTAATTAATCCATATTTCATTACTTG
>JAHZMY010003291.1:0-11251 GCA_027743915.1 Seira sanloemensis | reverse complement strand
TCATCTTGGGCCGTGACGTTCTCATCAAACAACCCCTCAACAAAGCCAATTCAATTTGCGCGCGCTTCTTTTGCCTTTATGGAGATGAACGAGTGTGTATGCAATGTGAAAGGCTAAAAAATCGACTTTGACGTGGCTTTAGCCAAGTGTTCCCAAATCTGGGATAAATCTAATTTCCCGGTTAAATCGTCTATATGAAAATTGGCGTACCTCGCAGGCATTTAAACCACCTCAAATTCGATTTAATATTTTTACCATTCATAAAATGATTTTTGGAAGCCACAGTCTCTAAAATACCTAAATACAATCGAACTAAAGAAAATTTAATAACTTACTGTACGACGTCTCCCATCCAAAAGACGAAGGTCTCAACTCAAAGACATGAGAGTACTCTGGCACTGTCACTGGCACCGGTCTCGTCGGAAACGGGTAAACGACAGGCGCCCACCCATACCCATCTGTCGGCGGAGGTCCAGTAAATGTCGGATCTGGTGACGGCATCACTTGTGGAGGAGGTGGTGGAGGGTTTGGGGGCGGACCAGGCTTATGGCCCCACCCATAATGATGACTGTGACTCGACGCCATCGCTGGCGCCCCTCCACCGGCACTAGCACTAGCGGACGAGAAGGACCCGGAAGGTTGAAATGGAGGTCCCGGAGGACCCCAACCATATGAAGGGGGCTTCCCAGGCTTGTATCCTGCCGCCAATAAGGAATTCAAGATGGCGTCGATATCCGAGCTGGAGCTTTTAGGTGGAGGTCCGTAGTAAGGAGGTGGCGGTCCCGACAAATAATAAGGATTTGAAGAAGATTGTGACTGTCCATAAACCGGCCGGTAGCGGTAGCCACCACCACTGGAAAACTCATGTGGGGCACTCTGATACAAGGGCCTTCCCTGGGGAATCACCGCCGAATATCTGTAATCACTTTGTTGTGGGTCCGAAACCTTGTACTCCTGTCTCACAACCTGGTCTTCAAACACGTACTGTCTCCCATCTCGACTTCGATTGGTGTTGCCCCCAGTGACATCCCCAGACCTTAGGAGAAACAGCAGTGTGAAACTCAACACCAATCGCTTTGTCCCGAGAAACATTTTTCACAATTCCCATTTAAAATAAACGGCTCTTTTTAGAATTTTATAATTTCCTAGTTTGAAATTCTCTCCAGCTCTTGGGTCTCAGCTTGATACCAGAGAATGAATTGAGAGGTGTCATCCTCCCTCGTCATAAATCAATAATTTATTTTACCATGCTCATTATTAATTCCAGGTGCAGCCGGCCGTAAAAACTCACCTACTTTTGCACATGCAGAAAATTTTTATTTTTCCCTTGACGCCGGAAGTTGCACAAGGATTTTAGAATTGGATGTGAATTTACAACAAAATATAAGAATTGTCTCCATCAAAATTCATTTTTAAAAGTCAGAATTTGAAAATGCTGCTGTGAAAGCAATATAGTGCCTACAGATCAGCTCAACAAATGGACTCCCAGAAGATTCCCAGAAATATGATTGCCACAGGACATGATTGCCACTGGGATAATTCCCACCTAACCTAACCTAACATAGGAAAAAAGGAAATCATAGCAAGTGGGAATCTTCGGGTGGGAAGTATCCCAGTGGCAATCATGTCATGTGGCAATCATCTTGTCGCCCAGCTCGACCACTTTTGATGTAATAGCTTAGCATTTTTCGTCGCCTTTTGTAAGAACTTTTACCAGGGCCCTTTAGACTTGAACAGCGATATGTAAAGAGGACGACTTCCTCTTTGTAAAACTTTGCTTTCTAGATAATTTTGCTAAGTGCGTAAAAGGTAAATCTTTGCTCATTTTACCTATTTCCGGTTACTACAACAAATTTTGAGCCTTATTACATAATATCAAGTCAGATCTTTTACTTCTATCTTTGTCGTCCAAAAATATTATGCAAATTACGCTGAAATCCACTTAACTCGCATGGGAATCCATCTATCAAACCGTGCTCACAGACAGACGGACGGACAAATACTTTTCTAAGCCAAAACTGCTCCAAAAGCTTCAGCTACATACGTAACACAATAAAATCTCCTTTAAAGCCTTTCCCCTCTGCGACTTCTGCAACATATGCCATTAGCATTTAAATTGGCTGTCATTTTCAATTTATCCATATTTTTACGAGGTGGGAACACAAGAAGCGCATAAAAAATGAAAGTGTCGGAGGACTTGAAAAAATATCGTTAAATTCATTACATCGCCTATTTCGTACTTTTTTATGATTGGATTGGGAGAGAGAGAGAAGAGAAAATGAAAGAATTTTTATATATTTGTATGTATGTATATAAGTATATTTTTATGAGATTCATGACATGAAATTATTTACAGTTTCTCTCTCTCACACAACCATCACGACGTCATGTGTCAGTAGGATCAGTTTCCAAAAGGAGCTTTTTAGATTGTAGATGTAGAAGTTGAGCATATTTACAATTCTGACTGCAGCAGCAGCAGCCGCTGCAGAAGATCAAAATCAAGAGAAGTAGTTATAATAATAATCATTTGTGTGCTGGGTGATGATGGGACGGGGAAATTGAAATATCCATTTTAGGCGAAGCGTTCGTCAAAAAATATGTTTATGGTTGGGTGGGACTGTCGCTTTCACAAAAAATGATGGAGGTTTGCATAAAACTTTTGATTTTTTGGCGAGGGGAATTTTTATTAGTAATTATGTGAATAAACGTTTGTAGATGTTGATATGGAAAAAAGATTATTTAGATGAGATCTAAATAAATTGTGTAACAGCATGATTCAGAATGGAATTTTATTTGAAACTGTATTCAAACCTAGCCTCAATTCAAACTAATCCAAGTAAAATAAATCTCGAGAAAAATTATTTCGATTGGTACATATATTTGCGATGGGGATATCAGGCACCTGTACTATAACAAGTAGGTGTAAAACTGACTAGGAATATTGCGATTGCTTAGATAAGTTCGAGTAGAATATTTGTAGATTGATTTGGATGTGTAAGTCCAACTTCAGTGTGTCTGTACAAAATAAGAAGAAAGAAGAAATTGCCCTCAATTGAGTAATTGCAGTGCCAAAAGGATTTAATTCTCATACCAAGAGTTTAACAGAGAATTATTATGGCTCTTGTATTTGCTAGTTTAAGAAAGTTCTCAATTCAATATTAATTTGAACAAAGTTTTAGACAACAGAACTCATGAGACATATTATCTTATTAATATTTAACAACATTTAATGTAGAACTGAAGTTTTTTGAAGATTTTTTGAACTGTGATTTGACATGTGTAGGCTGGAGTAATCCCAGTTTATTAGTAGTGGCCATTTCTCTGGATAAGATTACTGAATCCGCAATATACATAGTTGCCAAGAATCGGTACGACGGTTTTGAAGAAGAATATAAGCTCCTGTAATGAATAATTTGAATTCGATTTTATTAGAAATTCTGACCAAATATTTAAGTTGTGAAGTTGAAAAAATGACAAAATTGCCATTTGAATTTTTTTTGTCTCTATTTCTCAAAATCCATTTTCTGCATCCGAGAATCTATTTTTGCGTGATATTTCGAGCAGCCCGATGGATGTCAAATTGGCGTTAACATTTTAAGAAATACAAAAATATCTTAGTTTTTAAAAAAATCTTTAACCGAATCAATCATACGCCGGTCTTTCGGTATACGCCGAATCATTTCGATTTCTTCTTTCTCGAATTCTATTTTTGACAAATGTGCTACCGTGATCGATAAAAAATTAAGCATTGAACAGAAAACCCAAATTTTCTATTCCAAATTAATGTATTTACATTCAGGTACTACCACGTATCCAAACTTGATCTCCGATTGAACCAACTTTCGATATTTTTGGTCATCATCATTTTTCACAGGGTCGATATTCGATTTGTATCTAAACACAAACATTTGATGAATATTTTATTATACTCCTCATTACTTACTCCATTTCACTCCAACCCTGATACCAATCTCCTGCCTAAATTTCGGCAAAAGGATACGTAGGTGAATTTGTTTTCATCTCATTTCCATTGCTACGTTGTTTTTTGTTTACATTACACATATTTACTTTTTTTTAGCTCCTGTTGAGCTGTTTGAAAAGTTTCAAGCCAGCCAAGCTTCCTTTTCTGGTCAGCTCACATAAATAACTGTGGATGGATGGACGAGCTCAGAATTTACAATCGTCTCGAATTAATCTAAAATCTACTGAACGGAATCTAAATCTGGCCGAGGAGGATGTAAAATTGGAGCAAACTCCTCAAACATCCTAATATAGAAATTAGAGTTAGCAAAATATGTACGACAAATATCAATTTAAACGCCACAAATAAAGCTAGCTATCAAAATCGTTTGAAGTTTAAAATCATTTTGGTATTTGAAATTAAGAGATTCAGATTGGGGCACTATAAGACAAAGGATGTAATCCGCTTACAGGGTTTAGCAGGGTTCTTTCTACAGCTTGAGGCCACTTTTGGTCAGTGACTTTTTGCCGGAAATAAGCCTATACAAGTACTCCAACATTAATTTAAATTATGAATTCCACCAAGAATTCTAAATATTTTTGGGTTCACAACTGGCAGACTCGCTTAAAATGGCAATTGTGCCATTTCTACGGAACTTTAAAGAATCATCCCTCGAAACGATTTCTACCCATTCAAAGATTTTGAAGTTCGTAGCAGCATAAGTATCGTATAACAACAAGCTACGTGCACTGAAGTAAGTACAATGTATTGACTAAATATTGTCTCATATTGCCCCAAAAATATTTTCTACAACCTGCGCTGCCTAACCTCTCAACCCGATATATCAACATGATGACGATGACAAATACACATTTTTGAACACAGATGCGAAGAGTAAAGAAGCAGTGCAGCACGAAATCAAATGTCATTGTAGCAAGCGCTGGTGCATCGTGGGACATCTCATTGTCTTCTCCGCAATATTTATTTATCTCGTCTCTCAACTCAATCAAGTTATTTAAATGGCTCAGCGAGACTATCACGACCCTTTGCATACTACGACGAGGACGAGGACGACTGACTGACTTCTCTGTTCTTATTCTCTCTCTCTCTCAGCTCGACGCGACGATCCATATCAGAAAAAAACGAAAACAAGTATAGAGTCAGAATTTGCTTTGTTTATAAATTTATAATGGAGTGAAAAATGATGTATAAGCTCTCAGTTTCGCAGTCAGTTAAAAAAATTATGAATTATGGCCTGATACAAATCGCACCTTTCTGTCGCTATGAAAAAAACAAACTGCTCTACAAACCAACGAGGGAGAATTCAATGGAAGATGGGAAAATAATGAGAGCCGAGCGCCGCTTGCCATTTTATGGGGACTCATTAACGTAATAAAATATGGTCAATGAGATCATAAATAAAGCCCATTACAATGCATGCATTGTGCGTGTCGCACAGCCAAAAAATGAAGAAGGATGCCTTTCGATGGCCTTCGAATTGACATTAATTTGAGCAATCCTTGAAAACTAATTTTTGACTGGTGGTAGTATTTTTCTCATGCAAAAATGAGAAACTGGAATGCCATTTGAAAGGAATAACAGGCTTAAGTATTTTCCCAGCGAAAACAGATTTCATGCCGAGATGATAGGCAGATGCATCAGTAAAATTACACATCAGTTTTAGTTGGAATTCAAATTGACATTTTGAGCAATTCTTGCAAATACATTGAAGTCATATTTCAACTAAAACAAAAAAATGAAATGGCAATGTCATTTAATAGAAATTACACATTACATTAATTTTTCCGGTGAAACAGATGGTCCCTTTCTTCTGTATCAGGTATAAAGTAGTTAATAGAAGATAAAAAACATTGACCTAGAGAATTGACCATAATTCAGACAACCTTTAACCACGGTTTTTGTTCGATACAAGCATAACAAAAATTGTATGGAGAGACTAATTTGAAGTTCGAACTATATTTTCCCCAAAATAAGAAAACCAAGCCGATTGATTGAAATTAAAAGTCCAGCTTTTTTTCAAGATGAAAAGCTTCAATATCATCCACCGACACGTCGACAACAAAAATTCTACAAATACGAAACAAAGCTCATTTTATTTTTCTCGGAAGAGGCAACAATATTTTTAAATCCCAATTTTCCTGTCATGTTTTATGCAAAGATTGAGTAAACAAGAGATTAAAATGATATAATTGCGCTCTTAAAGTCTGCCTTTATGCTACAGGTACAGAGCTTCTCGATTTTCACCAGAACTCACCTATAATTTATGCGGACGGAATCACCACTCAACCGTGGTAAATTAATTGGTGCCACCTCCCCTACGCTAAAAAATGTTTATTATGTGGTACCTGAAAAAGTCAAAAGGTTTTAATCTTCTTTTTGAAGGTACTGATGTACATATTGGATGCTCGATAACTCGTATTGGTAAACGTTATGACGTAATAATATGACTTTTTTACAAGGTGGATGTACATTTTATGCGAATATGAAATTCGCTAGTGATATTTCCATGGAGTTGTGTTGATAATTGTATGTGGTTTCTGAAGAAGTCACGAAAGGATAGATAAGGGGATATAATGCAGGAGAAATGAAAAAGCACATTTTGAGATGTGTATTTACAGGAGTAATGGAGCTTCCAGTTTTTATTGTTTTTTGGGACTCTTGAAATGATTTGAGGCTATTGCAAAAAATATTAAATTAATTATGCTATATCTTTCATTTTCAAAAATCTAGTTCTTACTAAACATGATACGAATCCAGATTCGTATTCAGGTTGTATTTTTAAATATTCGTTACAAAGGAGGTGAGATACGACAATTTTGTTGGCCCGACCATTACACAATTCTGACATTTAGTTATGGCGCAAATTAAATCTGATTTGTAGAATAAATGTTTCTTTTTCTAGTTGCACACGTGACTTTGCTCAATTAATCGTCAAGTACAATTCACATGCGTAATATTCGGTCTGCAATGAAACACTGACTTTTCCCTTTCCTATCTTGACAAAATTAGTAATTCTGATTAGGATGACAGGCACAATTATTGTTGTTATGAATGTAGGCCTTATCATGACCTAATCTCACCATCCGACTACAGCATTTTCAATACCTTCCATGCATAATGCTCACTGCAAAACGAGACGCATTACCATCTATCGTTGAAGCAAATCAGCGGACTTTATGAAACACGAATGCGAGATTCCAAGAGTGACAAATTAGGCAAATGCAAATTTTCACGTTCCCAAGCATTTATTTTGAACATCCTACGTTTTGCACGCAGAATGATTACTTGAATCGTTCACAATTCCATACAAATGTACAAATGATTTAATTCATAGCATTATCAGAAACGATTTTAATCGAAACTCTCGCATAACCGTGCTTATTAAAAATATCATTTTAATATTTGTCGAAAAGGTCAATTTTTAAGTCATAAAATATCTTGTTCTGATCACTAAATGCTTGCACATTTCTTTTCAATAATTGGGCTTTCAAGCTTCCATATTTTTCTTTGAATTTAATATGCGAGTTTCCCTAATAGTCATCCTTAACAAGCCTTCCACGCGATACAACTTTCCTTTTAACTCACACAGATGAGTGCAGTCACAGTCAGTAGCAGCCAGCTTCCAGAACAATCCCACTCTCTCATTCCTTTTTTAAATCCGCAATTGAGAAAAATGACGAAGCAATATCCTCATCCAGGAAAGTTTTCCTCATGTGATACCCAAACCTAATCTCTTGGAAAACTTCATCAAAAAATACACATGCCATTTTTCAACCCGGTGTTTCAACAAGAACAATGCGAGCACATCCTCAACATATCCACAATCCATCCATGGTCCATGAGTCAGCCAAAATCTAAAACGCACCGATTTTTTTTTCTTTCGCTAATATAAATGTTTCTTCGTCTCCATTTTTATTTACAACCAAATAGTAATAGTCAATACAAAATATTAAAATATCCACCCAGTCTCTACCCTATAGGTATCCACCTCCAAGATTCATGACTACCCCTGAAAACTAATTTACGATACAACATGCCCATTTCTCCTTCATTCCTGAGAAAAGCAACACACAACACATCAACAATCAACATGAGCAATCAATGACCACGAGACACGAGGAGGATTTGGAAGTTGAAATGTCTTCTTCGATTTGGGCTCCTCTCAATCACGCTCCGTTCATAGAACACCCCACCTCCTCTCTCTCTCTCTGCAGCAAAAAAATATTTGACTACAAGTGGCTTCCCCGTCGTAGAACTGTTTCATTGTCATATTTTCATGTGAACAACTCTTCCCATTCTTTATTGCACTTTATTAATATGCAAATGTCCGTGACGAGCAAAAAAAAACTCTCTTAGTGGTCTCTCGATCTCGTTCAGGTCATATTTTTAAAAAAAAGATTTGAAATGGTTTTAAATTGCCCTCAGCGCATATAGTATTTAATACGGCGAATGGCGTCAAGCCCCGTCCATTCCAGATGCCAGGGTCCGGGAAATAAGTTATTTTTCGGCAAATGTAATTCGTAAATGCAGGGAAGACTAACGTCGTCAATAATATTTTTCTGAGGAGAAATGAAACCGGTGAGATCACATCCATGTGTAAAATATTGTATTGGTAGGAAGAAAATATATTAACCGGATTTTTTTTCGATGGTCGAGCAGGATGAGAGGTGAACGGGAAGATGAAATGCGTTATCATATCATACACATGTCATTGTTTATACCTTTTATTGGGCCTGTTCGCATGCGTTCGCGAGAGAGATAAGTGATGAGAATGAAATGTTGTCTTGAGAGATGTGAAATAAGGATGCGGTCACTTGAATAGTAGGGACACCCAAATGCGTCAAATTTCGTGTTGAGAGCATATTCGATTTTTTATGTATATGACATGCAGCAATTTTGTATACCTTTGATGGACTTGATATTATGATAATAATTTGAACCTGGGACCCTTTATAGACATTAATATCAATACAAAAATTACGCACGAAATAAACTTCAGTGCTTTACGCGTCACCAGTTTCAAAGAAATGAACATGGGACTTGAGAAGACGCTAGGTGTTCGCCCAGGAAATGTTCGTAATAAATTGTTTTGTAGAAAGTTTATTACCAATTTTTACATCCCAACTTTAGTCAGCTTTGAAGAATATTTTTAAATAGAATATTTAAAAATTATTCTTTTTCGAATGTATTCAGCGATTGGCGGTCCTTTGATATGATAATTTTACTAACTATTATCAAAATTCCTCTTCACTGTATAAATTCAAATTCTAAATCTTTTATTCCAGATTTTGTGTAATTTGTTGATTACAAATCGTCCGTATGATATGCCAAAACCCTATTCCATTTTCTTGGAACAGGAAAAGGTCTTATTCCAAGATATTGCAGAGTCGGAGTGGAAAAGCCATATTTCATTTCTTTTTATTGACAATTTAAATTTTAATAAGGATAAAATGAAAATGATAATAGTAAAAATCATACTGCACGCGTGTGTATGAACTCAATTACCTATGTTTATGATTTTATACAGTTGATTTTATGTAATTTTTCCCATTTTATAAAAAAACATGGAAACACGAGAATATTTTCAAGGCTTTTTTTAAAAAAAAGTTGGAATATGGCTTTTATAAGTTTGCAAAAAATGGAATAGAGTTTTCGCAAATCATATGGTCAAAATACAATTTAATTCCATTACAAACTGGTAATAACACCAAGACGACGCACGCACCTGGTGTGTAACGACATATTATTATCTTTGTGAATAGTGTGATTGGCTGTCCTTAGCCACAAATTATATCTATTGTCATGAGAAGAAAATCGTTTTGCAATACAAGTTATTTTTTTCATTACGTACGTTCTTGTGAAATCCAATTCGAGTTTTGAAACTGCTCAATAAACTATTATAAACGTCGGCAATTGATCGAGTTTTAAATGATTTCTTGATCTTAATGTGAACTGACCAGTAATCTCTTCGAGCTCTCTCTTACAATCAGCCTCATTGTCAGTCAGTTGCGGGGTGATAATGAAGGAATGAATCGACTCGAATTAAGTGATTGGACCAATCAATCAAAGCCTAAAAATAAGTGTGAGTCAGCCTTCGATAATTTAATCATCAATGCGGCTTAGGCGTCATTATAAAGATGCAAATAAGAATTTGACGCCCTCATGGAGATAATTTGTGAACCGATAATTCGTATTATATAGATTCGTCATTTTTACGGTTGACGATGGCATTAGAAATCTGATTTATTTTTTTCCAGATGATCATAAAAACAAATTTAAAAGCATTTCTGACATTCTTTCCCTTTAAAAAATTTCCCCCAGGACTTCTCTCCAATGAGATTTTGTAACGAGTCATTTAAGAAAAAAGCATTCCTTAAGGACCCTTCGAATGAATAAGAAATGAACACTTTGAAAAGAAATGGTCTTAAAAATTACGCGTTTCTAAATATCGGCTCCCTTTAAGGAATTTTCTTTGAATAGCAAAGGCATAGGAGAACGGACCTTTATAATAAGTATATAATGAAAGCATATCTGTCAAGTTGAGCCCTTCAAATTGTAAGACATTTGTATAACCTGGTGTTCGTCAAAATGATGCAGACATAAGAATGTAAAGACCACTTTGGTAAGATTTTGTACCTTAATAGCATATCACCCCATGGATCACATCGAAATTTGGACATAATTGAAAATGGGAACAACCGGTAAAAAACGGCAATTGGCGTTTTCCTTTAAAAAGTTCATGTTTTAAGCCATTTCGGTCCGTCGTTTTTCCGCTGGTATATCTCATCAAAAGAACAAACCGTTTCTAGAGTTGTTAATAAACTAGAGATTTAAAAATGTTTACCACATTATAGCACATGCAGATGAAGCAAAACTAACTAGTTTTTTGTAGGGAAAAGGGATTTATTTTCAAAATGACTTACGCTCACTAAAACTTCACAAAAATATGATACCCTATTGAGCTAATATAATACGTTGAAGCCTCTTAGAATTCTTGTTCACGTCGATGGAATTTGCCGAACGTTAGGTATCATTGAGCCATGGTCGTATGTATATGATTACTATAAGACTATGGTTTCATCCATCACAAATGAAAAGTTATTTGGCCAATTGTCCAACCCTTGTTGCATATGATACCTTCTGAACTGTAAGTCTCCAGCGTAAAATTTCCTTAGGTAAAGCAAAGTTCATTATAATAATTTCTTGTACACATTTAGTTTTGAGCACCTTTCATTGAATCTCCCAATTTCCTTCCAAACCCTTTGTACC
>JAHZMY010003289.1:0-11412 GCA_027743915.1 Seira sanloemensis | reverse complement strand
AAACATTTTTCCTCCATTCTTTGCGTTATGGTGCAAAAACTTTAAAAATGTATAAAAGTGATGATGCAGCCTTTCGCTACTGCTTACTGCCTTCGCGAAATGAAGTGATTTCAAGGTGAATGAACCGGCTCCACACTCACTAAAGGCAAACGAGCGCGAGAGAAAAAAATATTCTCGTTCTTTTTAGCTTCGCTGCTCAACAAACCAACTTTTTTCTACTCTTCCAGAGTGAAAAAGTAGAGTGGCTCTGCTGCTTGTACGCTGATTGTGATTATGCTTAAGAGTGTTTTCAGCTCTAAAAAAGTTTTTTTCTGTTCTTTTATGTCAGTAATGCATATTAATAGGATTTGTATGTGCACACGCATGAGACTGATATCATGCTAGCTTCAGGTTAATGTGAACATGAAAAGAGAAAAAAGTACAAACTTTACATTGCCCATGCTTTTTATAGTTTAATCTTCGTCCCCTGAAAAAGAAAGAGTTTCGCCATACCTCTTTTTCTTGAAGAGTTACCCTTCTTTTTGAAAAAAAATGTCAGTTTTATTTCAGTTCTCGCTCAGGTGTAATGCGTAAATTTGGCGTGGGCTTCTGCCAATAAAAAAGAAAACTCATTCGTTCTGGTCAAGAAGGGAGATGTGGTATGGAAATTGCAAAATTTGTTTTTGGTAATAGCACATAATAAAAACAGGTAAAATGGTTTCTACAGGTGCCCTTCAGAAATACTTAAGAGCACAAGTGGCACATCAGGTAAAATACGACGGAGGTTATTGACTATTGACAGTTGGGTGATGATGATGATGCTCTCATGAGCTTTTGGTTAATGATGCCATTGAAATAACTACACACACACATATACACGTCACATGCACGCCTCAAGTATTTGCATAATGAAGGAGGCTTCATTCTCTTTTTTAACTGGAAGGAAAGTATGAGTAAATACGCGGAAATAATTTTTAGGCTTTGCAATAAATATTTCTGGATCGTTTTAAAATTCCAGCATTTCTCAACGAAACGTTTCATCTCACATATCTTTTGATTGCTCTGATGTTACAGAGATGCACAGGACGATAAAGCAGTGCAATATCTTCCTCGTGAATATTACATTGCTTCTGAGTAAACGAAAATGTTATGGAAAATTGTGTGTGTAGGGGTCCAACTTGATACACAGGTCGAGTTGGAAGACAAAGCCCTGGAGGATTTTCTCTATTTTTCTTCTCAAAAATGGATTTCATCCACGTGAGTCGGGACATGTATGAACTACAGCGTGGGTTGGAATCCACATGAAAGAATTGAGCAAAGGTACATGTATGCAGGTATATCCGCTCATATGTTGGATGTACAGTAAATTCCATGTACTCTTGCAACGCTCCCAACACCCGGAAGAAATCTTCGCATCCAATTTCCCCTCACATTTTGGGGATTTAAGTGGGTGCATGCAGTACAAGCCTGCATGATTTTCAAAACACAAAATTGGTAAAACTGGAAACAGCGTGTGAGGAAGAAAGAAACGCAACTTTTAATTTCCTTTCTAATTACCTCCATAATTTTGTATATCACTGCAGTGCAGTCAAAACTCACTTCTCTACCTTTCCAATTACACGTGCGAGCTTCAACTCAACGAGCTAATATTGCCATCTCCCCCCGAAGAAAAGTCACATTAAAGGGGGACTATCCCTTGTCCAATTTTATAAATAGAAGTATAGTCCTTTCCATACTGTACAGCCAGATTACTCATCTGACCTACTACGAAAATCCCTAGGCAGTCCCTTTGCTTTTATGCATGGACATGTACATGAACTCATCGACAATTAACCTGAACTAATGGATTTTACTCGAATTTTGCTCCTTCTTTATTTGTGGAACAATACATATATACTAAGGGATAAAGGTTTTTCGAGAAAAAGAAATGCGTAAATATCAGATCACCAAAATTCCATTGCACTCGCCATCATCTCCATACATCAACATAACGGCATAATAAAAAGGCGAGAGTGTACCATGCAAGTATAATGAAGCCCGTATACGAAAAGCTTTACACACAAAAGGATGATGATGGAAATGAAATGGATGGATGGAAAAAATGAGAGTGCAGTTTTACCCTCAAAACTTATTCTCTCTCGCTTCTGCACTGCACACAATTTCTTTGCACTTCAAGAGGGAAAAAGTCTCTAAAGCTAGGCTAGAAGGCAAGGGGGAAAATCGATACGGCTTTATCCAGGTCCAAACTTGAAAGGCATTGCACTCGCGACTTTAGAGATGCAGTATAGTTCTCATGCCTTGCTAGAAATGGCGGTAGAAGTAGTAAGAATATAACGGTAGTGGCGGATAGGCAGCAGTACAATAATAACTTGTTCGCTCATATTATTCAGTTGGTTCAGAAAACGTGGTTCTGATGAAAAGGAGTTCCAGGAAAAGGAAAGAGCTGGAAATAAAGTAAACTTTTTTTCTTGAAAAAAGTATATCAACATGAGCTCTTCTGAGCCACTTGTTTCTGAATTCTCGTTTCTAAAGAACATGAAAGAATTACACCAATTTCCTAATAATTTATCGATCAAGTGTACTTTGCTTGAGCTTGTATTGTAGTTATTAGATTTCCTGAGAATTATTTGGAGCTGTGGTAGAATTTGCTATATACAAATTATCCTGGGATATGAAAGAAGCTTTTATCCTCATTGCGTATTTTTTTTCTTCCTCGAAAACACAAATTAATTTTCAGTGAAATTTCATTCAAAGCTCTTCAATGTTCTTCAAAGTAATACACCTATCATATTTTTACAAGGGAAGCAACTTTCTTTCTTATTCAAATTCTCAAAGGAGAAAAAATCCTTCGTTTCCTGAGACTATATCCTACAACGTAATTTTTTTTGTTCTTTTCTTCTCCAGAAGCAATAACAATATCCATGTGGCATGGAGTGCACCCTGTGCATTTAAATGTCCTTAGTTTTGATGTAACCAATAAAGAACTTTCACCTTCACTTCGTTTTCCACCCCAATTTTCTCCGCGGAGCACACATAGTATAAATATGTATGCTTATATGTACGTACTTGGTTCCATTTTATGCCACTCATAAAAATCTCTTGTGGAAATACTTTTTCTCCAAACTTTGTAAGTAAAGAATGATTCTTATAGAGAGTGTATCTGGATAAAAAAATTAATAATGTATGACCCACATTACGCTTTACTTTCCACATACATTGGCCAACTTTTTCCTTGGGATGGATTGCATGAGATAAAGAAAAACAAATGGTAGGATGAGTTGTGCTAAGCAGCGGGAAATTTGGCAAGGTCAGTGGAGAAGCACCTGGCGTTTTCAGAGAAATTTGGCAGGTCAAACAAATATCGATTCCACAACTTGTCCTTTATGACTGCTGGCTAATTTTGCAATAGATACATACTTCATTTCACTCCATTTTATTTCCCAGAGAAACTTTTAGTTTCAAAATATTCAAATCACGGGTCTCAACATTTCAAACATTGATATGTAGAGCATTGCCGAGATGCAATTGTTTGTACTAGAGAATAGAGATATATCTGGAAATTTCTATCAAATTTGTCCAGGACTCATGTTTTGTACCTTCATCACCGCAGTCTTCTGAACAAGTTTTCCTTTTGCTGAATACGGTAGTAGAAAAGTTTATGCATTTCGCATATTCCGTGGAAAAGTGAAATTGGGTTATTTACCACAGGCCTTACTCCAGACACACTTTGTTTCCTATTTGTGTTAGAAATCAAACACAATTTCATTTTCTCATTATCTTCATAAGGCCTTTTGTTAAGCCCACATTACTTTTCCAGATAAAAGTGCATTGCACAATTTGTGTAAAGGACATGTCACAATTTCAGACTTTTTCGCGTGGGTTGCAAGAGAGAAAAAGGACGGGAAGAAAAGGCTAATGGCTAATGCGATTTGATTTTCAACACAAAAAAAAAGAATCCCATGCGAACTGGTCCTGTGTAATAAGCTATGTATATTGTAATATTATAGGCGTTATAAAGCTTTTGGTTTACATATGCATCTCGTAAAATTCAAGTGAAATGTTTCATGTAGGATGAGGATAATCCACGCTGCAGCGGAACCAGAAAAACTNAGAATCCCATGCGAACTGGTCCTGTGTAATAAGCTATGTATATTGTAATATTATAGGAGTTATAAAGCTTTTGGTTTACATATGCATCTCGTAAAATTCAAGTGAAATGTTTCATGTAGGATGAGGATAATCCACGCTGCAGCGGAACCAGAAAAACTCCTTTTTCCTTGCAACCCATAAGTGAGATTACACACTCGCAAGGAAACTCTCTGGCGTGTCAAGCAAATAGTCAACCTCCACTGCATGTCGTAAGCATGACTGGATTAAAACTTTAGTGTTCAGTTGTATCTGAGTTTATTCTGGCAAGTAAAGAAGTTGGCTTACAAGATATTTCAAGGATATGCTTAAAAGACCTTATTCAGCTTTGTAACGGGTTAGACTTAGGCCTGCATGCAGTTGAATCGTTAGCTCTCTGTGAGAGGCTTGCTAGATTTCCTTCGTCTTTTTTGATTGTGTGCCGTCGGTTTCTATACGAGTCTGCCCCACACACATCACATCAGATCATGATCACGATCAGCCGTAGTCTTCCCAAACTCACTTCCTTTTTTCTCAACAATTTTTTTTTGTAGGGAAAAAGTGCCTCCACTGTTCACGATACACTCTCCACACTGAAAGGAACATTTTGAGTGTAAAAGTGGAAAAGCTTTCCACATTCAAAATTTATTCCAAAGGATGGCTATACACTCTTTCCAAATCTAATCAAAATACAGTAATACATATTGCACAAAACATTAAATAACTTATTCCGGTTGCGTATCCTCCTCTCTCCAGAAAATAAGAATTTGAATTTTTCCTCTGTATCGATGCACAAAGTTGGGATATTTTGTTTCGAGTACAAGGGCAGAGAAACTTCAAAAACACAAACTTAATAATTTTTCCCAAATCGGATGGTATTTCTGGAAATAAAAATTGGATTGATAATAGAGAGTGGATTTTAAGCCATATGCCAAGAAGAAAGGCCATTGGGCCATGAAAATTTGAAAATATTGTCCTGTTTTCAATACCCGTTTGCGTGGAACATGAAAACAATATGTGTGATTCAGCAAGTCGATTACATGTCATGTTACGCAACCTTATGGCTTTGTTCCTTTTTAAGTCATTGGGCCATGAAAATTTGAAAATATTGTCCTGTTTTCAATACCCGTTTGCGTGGAACATGAAAACAATATGTGTGATTCAGCAAGTCGATTACATGTCATGTTACGCAACCTTATAGCTTTGTTCCTTTTTAAGAGAAAAAAAATGCAAAGAAATCGAGAAAAGACATCTATGCATTGTGAGCCGGATAATTTGTTTCATGTTGAGGAGAAATTATACGGAGCATTGAAAACATGGTCATTATGGAGAAGAAATGATGGAATTAAAAGTTGAAAATGAGAACATTATGCAAATGCCTAATGTATGCACAGACAACTTAGCCAGGTCATTGGGAAAACGTAATAAAAGCAAACGTAGAAAAAGTAAAAGTGTAATTCTAGCATAACAGCTCTCACTTCAACAAAAAATAAACTCCACTACACCTCTTATTAAAAGCAAGTGAGAAAGTTTAGGATTCACAATGGAGAATATAAAATCCACCTTTGGGCTGGGCTCACAGTGTGGGCGTGCAGTCGTTGATTGCAAAACGCATTCAGAGAAAGTATTCCATATACACCTTAAGTAGTATACAGGGTGATGGCCTCTGAACCTTAGTGTGACTCATTCCTATATTGTTTACTCAGAGAAGTGAGTGAATTCTCCGCTCACTGGAAACTCTAGAGTCAAAGAGACCACCATTGTACCTCCAGAGTTCCACATTCCGTGTGTGCCCTGTATTCATATTACGTGAAGAATTTCATGCTTTCCAGCGTCCCATGTCTTCCCCATTTTGCTCAACATCATCTCGTCTCATCTGTGGAGACAAAGTGGAAAAGATGTAATATAATTCTATGGAAAGGGGAAACCAGATTGGAATTGGTAAAGCAGACCCACACAGCCTAATATTACAGTAGAGTAGTCACCCGCGAAAAAAAACGCGTTATTCCGCAGCTATACTTAAGCACTGTTTGTCCGTCAGTCTGCCTCTGCGAATCAAGGAGTTAGCGCATCATTTTAGTGAATTCAGCTGCGTATATTATTTTGCCTTACTGATGTATTTTTCGGTAGAATCGTCGACGTTAGAGCCCAACTCATTCCATCGATTTCCCCAAGAGCTCCTTAATTATAATGGCAGAAACATGGTTACAACGACATGGACACAGCAGAGCCCCATCGTTCCCGCTTTTATTGAGAGGACAAGGAAAACTGCTGGAGAAAGGAAGAGGCATTGCATTCCAATGACGCTCAGCCTGTCTGTGAGAATATTATGAGCTTTTTTCAACGAAACTGGGAAGTGAAAATAATGCTTTTCCGTCCTGTTTACAACCAAATGCGCGCAGACTTATGGGCAGAGTAAAGCAAGGAGCTTTTGAACGCTTTTTTGTCCTTTAATTCTAATTAAGTAGATGGGTTAAACAGAGTAGATTTCCAGTAACGAAGGAGTTTTGCTGATTGGGTGCAAACGCCCGCATCAACAAAACCATCGTGAAGAAAGGAAGTCAAGGCTTATGGAAATTCAAACCAGAAAAAAAAGAATTGATTTTTATCTTTGCAGACAAGACTGTCAATGTGAAAACCTGTCGAAAACTCGAATATATGTATATGGATGTGTTTATTGTGTGGAGCACACACACAGAGAATTCCCCTCGAGACATGAATCATGGCATCTTTTGATTTGCAAATTGTGTTTACAATGCAGCCAACGAGGCGACGCATATGACCATGAATTCATCGTCTACTAAAAAACAGGTAATTTTTGCTGTCTGCAAAATCACAATCCCAGATATCTGCAACTATGGGATTATCGATGAATGCAGTTCCGAAAAATATTTACGTTAGGCCTTTTCTATTGATCAAGTTTCCATATGGTGTACTCTAATATCGGATCGGATGTTGCGATCGGGGCATTGTGCGATTGTGTGACTAAGCCTTTCGTATTTAATTTCGTATTTGATCTTAAGATCCCAACAGTATTCCATAGGTATAGGTTTGAGTTATGAGAATGATATATTTGGCCTGGATCGTTTTTATGAGATTCCATGAAGTAATAAATGAATACATTTTTTCCAAAGAATTTAATTTTCCGCTGGAATATTTCTCGTTTTCTCAGGAAACCTTTTGGGAGAAATGAGGTCATCCTAAGCATATGCTGTTCAAATATAGCATGTTTCCAAATAACAATACAATCTGTCGTAAGAACTAATTTATTCCGCTTTTTGTCAATATCCCACCTAGCAAAAATATGCATATTCATGGTATTGCTACAGCATCGCAGAAATGGAAGTTTGGGTAGAGGAAATTCTTCAGAATGGAGAACAAATAATATCCGGTTGTACGCAAATGTCAATCCAATTTACCGCAAAATACTACGTTGCTTTTCCAAATCCTCTTTCGTCGACATAACTCTTGCAGCTACCTAATTCATCGGCACCACAACAAAAGCACTGCTAAACCAAAGCTACTCATTGCAATACTATATTTTAAGGCCATGCCATAAGCTATTCTTTATAAATTGAATGGTTTTTTGGCTTATGTAAAATTTCCATCCCTTGAATTAGAGTTTTGAAATCGAAACCTTTCTCTAACAATTCCAGTGAAGTGAAATGTGATTACGAGCCTGCAAAAATAGTAATATAGTTAATGATGTGATGTGCGTGCCATCCACGCAATATGCCTTGCGATGATGGCATTCTCTGAAATCTTGAATTTGATGATCATCATCACACAACCCAGTAAACAGGAGTTTGGCAATCTCATCATCATCTCGCAATGTTGAATCTTTCAACGTGAGAGTGTGAGTATATGATACACAATTAATAATAAGTATAACCATTCGTGCATCGTACTGAGCGGACTCCCTACACATTTTTCTGCACGCATAGCCTTGACTCAATTCTGTACGAGCCCAAGCCATTAACAAACTAACTACAGAGTAAAACTCTTGACTACGCTACGGGCAGAGTGAGAGACAACATCATCAGAACCTTATCTTCAGCCAAACGAACTTGTTTGGCTTGTTATAAAAAAAGAGAAGTGCTCCAACGATCAAAAGGAAGCTTTAATGAGATGATGATAATGATGACACTGAGACGTGTATGTCCTTTGCTACATGAAAGGTTAAGTCAATGTTTAGAAAGAAGCTGAAAAAAATCACAGAAAAATGTAAGATAAGACTGGTGATTTGCAGTCATATTTCAATTTCATATCCGGCTCTGTACTTTCCAAAGGAATTTGACAATTGCTTGGATCATCTTGAATTAAAGTGGTGATTTGTAACTTTCACGGCTCACCTGAATTTATAAGGGTTTTCCATATGAACAGCACTATGCAAATGCCGTCAAGTGAAGGGGTAGGTGCTAAAAAAATTGTTCACACCTAAAAGTGGATTCTCCCCAAGTCTAATCTGTCTCAAGAGTATCAGATTCTCATAGAGCTTAAAAAGATGCTCATAATGGTTTATTTCGTTTTCCTTCCTACGCCAACAACATCACTTCGCGACGATACAATACCACCATGATTTTGCGAATAACAATGGCTATACATATGAATCAAGTTGTTTTTTGTTCGTGTGTGTTGGTGTGGTCTTCGCATATTTAATGGCTGAAGCAAGGTGAAGTAAAATTCATGTGCTCACGATAACACAGCACTAAGGAAAGTTTGGCTGAATAGCATCTCTACAAATGGTTGCCTAAAACTTTTTCCAGTAAGACTAGAGTCTAGGGAGCGTTTTGAGATGTGGTACCTAAAGCTCATGCGAAATCACTATTAGAAAACTGTTAACCAAAAAGCTCGAACTCATTTTTTGGCGAGTTGATGTTTTTTCCAACAATTTATGAACACGTCATCCCCTCAGATTTTCACCCATAGCATTTCTGGTCTCCTTTGTCTCGAGAGGAAAATATAGAGACCGTAGAGAAAATCCTAACAAATTAATTGCAAGTTTAACTGGTGGCAGTATGAATTGTAAGCGACAAAACCTCTCTGATTACAAATGAGGCGGAATGAAAGTGCTTAGAAGCAGTGGCCGTTACCTATCATGTTTTCCATGTAGATCCGGGAATCATACCTACAATATGATATTTCCGCCATTTTCATGTGCTGGAATTCAGTACGAGTAAGTAGGACTAACGACCTGGATAAAAAGTTAAGCCCATGTATAACAAGCTCAAAGTTGAGTTGGGCTCGAGTGCTTCCGGGAGATCCATTAGAGCAAGGACATGTGCCTTTTCCTTTACCCTAATGTCACTCATTCATAATTCACCACTTTTCCGGCACTTTCTCTTCCCGCAGTCCAACAACACATTTCAAATTCTACTTCAAGAGAGTCTCTAGATCAATTTAGGATTAAAGTTTAAATTACGCAAACAAGTTTTCTGCTCCAAAATATGTGTCCTTTTCACATTTCTTGACTAAAGCACATTGCTTCGTCTGCTCAACATCTGAGCTCCAATTCATTCCAAATGGTCTTGTGTTTACCCAATGAGCCAGAGCCATCATAAAAAATTCCCTTCCATGTCTTAACAACTCTCTTGCTCACGAGCTAATTCTTGACACAATCGACTTTCTTTCTGCAACAGCGAATATTTATGTCAGCGTTGAAATAAAAAAAAGAGTCTTTCTTCTCCAATCTATATCGGTGGTAGCCGTGAACTCTGCGCCCACTACATGCACAAGTTCAATTTAGTCAAGCTTTATAACGCCAATAAAATTGAAACCGTAAATAAACTCAACTTCTGTGTTGACTTGCAAAGTGCATGTTTACCATTCCCGATGTGCACAGCGTATATCCAAATGACTTAGTAGCTACTGCTTTAATGCTTAGTAGTGTGGTAGCTGCATATTATATAAATATTTATTATTTCGTAGCTAAAGTGCAAATCAGTTTGAGAGCTTTGATGAACTCAAGATCTTTAACGAAACGGGACAGTTGATGCTAGCAAACTTTTAATTTGAGCGAACTCATAAGGATTGTCGATCCAATTTGTCATGAAAGCACATTAAAAAGGACGTTATATGCTCCAATGAGCAATAACCCAGTATGCTTAGACACAATAAATCTATTAGCAAACTATATTTTTGTAACGGAATTAATTTTTATTATTGATATTGATAATCCCATTCAAAACAGTTCAATAACTTACGAGTAAACAGAGAGTGAAATGTCCATATTAAGAAAAAATCGTGGTTGCTAATCCCAAGTTTGTACAAACGAGTAAACCGCATCATCACAGAAAGAAATCTTCAAATCTCTCTCTTTTTTCACGGTCTCCTATAGCCTGCACCGTGTAACCCTGCATGCCACCTAGTTCACCATGTGATAAATTGTGACAAGTTGTTTAAACTGATAAGTTCACTTCTTATCTGTCTCCCCCTTCTTCCCATAAAATGGTCCGAGTAATGCAAAATAATCTACCACGGCACACAGGACTTTTGATGAATAATGGAGCACACAGCGCTACAGTCGTAAATGGGAAAGAGACAAGGTTTTTCCCAAACAAATTGTTTATCTTCAATCATTCATGAGAGACGAGTAAGACCATTTCACAAGAGAATTCTTTTCTGTGTACATGCGTTCATACACAAGCGCGCATTATTCGAGCCATTTTCAGTGAGCGGATCATGACGAGGACAAGGCTAAATGGATTTGTTTTCCTTTTCGCCCAAAATGAGCGATGGCCGTGTGGATGTCGAGTCAAAATCTAATTTATTTGAAGACTCCCTCCACTTTCCAGGCACAAATGGTCGGATGAAAATATGCAAATGAGGGCAATACTGAACAGCACAGAGCGCTCCAGGTCTGTGCTCATTCGCGCCATAAAATTTTGATTAGGCATTAGTGGAAACTTTTAAGTCTTTTTCCCGTTCGGATAAAAATGTCAGATAGTTCACATTTACAAAAAAAACGCTTGCAAATAAAGGCGCTGAGTCATGACGTCAACTATGCTACAAAATGACTTTGTTTCAGGAAAATGAAGAGAAAAGAAGTAATTAACTCTCGAGAAATATTTCAACAGGAGATCTCCTACTGACATTTTTTCTCTCTCTCGGATTTCTTGGCAAACCTATTTCTGCACTCACTCTGGGAGAGAGGACGTTAAAGGAAACGCAACGGAACGACGAGATATTTTTCACTGAGCCAATAATACGGCATCTGAAAAGACGCGTGTGGTGCAAGGAAAGGATGCAGAGTCGTGGAACAGAATGATGTAACCAATTACATATCAAAAAGAGAGTCTTCCACTTTTT